>CAJVPT010005151.1:0-12540 GCA_910592055.1 Acaulospora colombiana | reverse complement strand
GTCAGCAGCCTTGTTGTTTGGAAGAGATTGCAAAGTAGCTTTAAGCTCTTCTACTTTGATTTTTTTTGTTAAAGGTGAATACCATGTTGGATTGATCCATTCTTTAGGTTGGTATTCTTTTTTTCAGGAGGGGTCTAGATTCTTGAAATCAATATTTCTCTTTTTGAATACCTTTTTGTGATATTCTCTAACCTTGCTTCTGATAGTTTGAGAATTAGTAGCAATGTAACTTTCCCTTCCTGATTTGTGGTCAGCATTCGATTTAATGTAATTCTTAGTTTTTTGTAATTTAAGACTGAGTCCAGCATCTGTTTTTGGTTGGATCTAAAATTGTCACATCTGTTATTCAAGCTTCTTTAATTTGATTTCTGATATGAAGACTTTTTTTTTTCTTGCATATCATTCTGAGAGTAAGATAGAACATATAATACTATTTTTATTTTTCTAAAATATTTAATTAATCTAATTAAACTGTTATATTAAATATATTTTAATCTATACTAAATATTTTAGATACTTTGATATGATATATAAATTATTTTTTTTATCAAGATTTTCCAATAAATTGATATAATACTTTATATTATATATTTTTATATTGCCTATTGAGAAGAAATTTATTCTTTTTTTTTAGAATTTTTTGATTTTTTAAGCTTAAAATCTATTTATGATCAATTAAGAATCTATAAACTTAACATATAAGAATTTAATTTTTTTAGTTGCAAATTCAATCATATTAGATTTATAATACAGGAGCATAGTATTATATCATCTATTTATAAACTTGTTTAATTAGGATAATGATCAATTATAAGTAATATCAAATTAATAGATTTTCTGTTTTCAACAAAAATAATAGAATTTTTATAATTTTATTGCTTAAAGGACTTGAATCAGAATTTTATAATATAATCTGTAAAGTATTAACCACTATAATTTTTATCTATAAATTTATATCTATTTTTTTTTTTTATTAAAGTTTAACTTGATTGAAATAAATTTTATTAAGTATTTACAATAGTACAGTATTGATTATATGAAATATTTATCTAACCTATTTTTCTATACTACTTATTCAATTGAATATTCCAATTTTGCTATATAATGATACTATTTTATTAGTTGCCCTGTTGTATCCAGACTATATAATGTTTAAAGTCTATTATGATAATTTTTAATTATTTATTTTTCAAGAAGTTTAAGATATGTATTTCTTAGTTTTTGATACTTTGTTTTATATTCTTTTTTATAAATATCATAATATATTCTTACCATGTTTGGTTCTCAGAAAGCTAGTTATACTTTGATATATGTAGACTCTATAGTTTTATGCTAATATTTTTACAATTCAATAATATTGCTTTGTTGATTGATCAATAATCTTCCATTATTTCATTTTTAAATACTCTTCAAATATGGCCTGCTAAGGTTTTTCTTGGTTGTTACTTTTTGAATTACTTCTTTCAAATTTCTAGTTCACCTCTACAATTCTCATTATAATACTAATGTTAATTAATAGCCTTGTAAACAATTGTATCTTTTAGTAGCCATTAGTTTTATAATTATGATAAAATTTTATATTAATTTGTGTTATGGTCTATTGTATATATTTTTTATTAATGCAGATGATTGAAGCTTTTCAGATCTCCCATAAAAATGTTTTTTTGAAAAAAGGTGAGTATCTTCATATTTTCATTAGAAGCTTGAATCTATTAAAATCTATTCTGACTTGTTTTGATATTTTCATATATTTCAGATAATAGGATCTTATAATTTTCTTAGCACTAAAACTGGTCAAGACTATATGATCTAATTTATTTTATTGTAATTGGATGATAAAAATCTATAGATTGTTTTTGTGTACAGAAGTGCATGTGATGATAAGCATACATTTTGTATAACATAATCAATATTGTGAATACTGTTCTCAAGTGGGATTGAACTATTAACTCATGGATAGTAATCTGGAAGTATACTTATTGTACTATTAATCCACAAATTTATTTATATATATTTTATTAAATATTTATATATTATGTATTATAATATATTTTATTAAAATTAAATTCTAATCTAATTTACTTGTCTTTGTTTTATATTTTTCAAAACTCTAATATAAAACATATATTAATATTATTATAATATTTATTATAATTATTTTGAGTAAATAAATTGATAGTATAATAAAATAAATATAATGATATGAAATTTTTATATTTATATTTATATGATATATCTTGTTATTTATATTAAAATAAAATTCTATTATTGTGTTTCTATTTATTGTTTTGAATTTCTTGATATTTTCTTGAATCTTGACTAATTTACTTGTTAAAATTATTATTTTACAAGATTTTTTTAATATCTAGAAAAATATTTATTCTATATTAATTTTAATTAGAAACTAAAAAAGTTAATATTGGATTCCTTAATTTTAATATGATTTAACTTTTATATGTATATATTTATTTACTTAAATATTTTATATTTATAAAAATATTAATAATTTATATAAGATATTTATTTATAAATTATTTAGGTTATTAGTAAATAGTGTTATTGAGACTTTTAATATTTTTTAGATTGTAATGTAATTTTTTGTTTGATTTTGTTTTTTTCAAGAAAAATATCAAAAAAAAATTAATTAAAAGAAAAAAAATTTTTAATAAATATGATATGATTCTAATATTATATTCATCTTTATATAATTCATAATTATTCAATTTATTTTATATAGCCAACTATTTTATATATTATTTTTTTATATATAAAAATTTCGAGATAACAAATTTTAAGAACTTAATTAAGGACCTAATATACTTTTTGAAACATTTATACTCTTTATTATTAATGAATTTTGATTTAACCAGATTCGAGAATATTTTAAACATCTAATGAATAGAATGATTAATAGTCTTATTCTTAAGATCAGTTATCAATTTCAGATCCTTTTGTGATTGGAACAGCTGCAACGATGAATTAAAGGTAAGGGGATGCAGTAGCTTTTTAATCGCAGTATTAATTATATTTCTGTTATCACTATATGATAAACATTTAATTATGATAATAAACTTTATTCTGTTATAAACAAATAGTATTTAAATTATGGATTCCACAGGAATTACATTGGTATAGTGTCTAACAATATTGCAAATTAATTAAAGAATTATGTAGTCTAAGATATCAGTCAATTCCTTAGGAGAAAAAAAAAGTGTCAGTTATTCACATCCGTAAACCAAATTCAATTGGTTACAAAAACACCACCATTGTGATTTTTGATTATGTCTAGTGGATAAATTCAGGGATAAGCAAAAAAATTTTAAATAAAATACAAAAAAGAAACAAATTAGAAACGAAATAGTATTATAATACATTAATTAAGCAATATAAAAAAACAAGGTTGTAAATTATTCGCTTTGGGTGGATGTCGAACTATTATCAACTTTTTGTTCATCTTTATTAGCCTCTTTAAGTAAAAATGATATCCACATATCTGAAAATGACTAATTAAACAAAAAAAGAGTTAATCAAATTGGTAATAATTTATCGGAACAGTAATGATAAACAAACCTCTTTATGATCATCATCCTCATCACTTATTCTGACAGTTGGTCTAGGAACGTCTTCGGATAATCTATTCCGTGGTCTCTCTATTGTCGGCGTCCATAACCCAGATGTCCAACCGTTATCCAAAGTTCTAGATGCCTTCCTTATTAATCCAACTTGCTCTTTCTGTTCCTCATTCCATTGCAACATGCTAGCCATTAATTGTAATATTTCGAAGCGCTTACTATCTCCACGCGGAGTGTTGAAAAAGGCTATCAACAAATTGGTGATAAGACGTCTAAAGAATATAATATCAACTGGGTTATCATTAAAAAATTGTAGAATTTATAATAGGAGGCTATAAACTAACTTGTCTACGTTATTTTCGCTGCTTTCCTCCCTCATACGACGAAGGGCTTCGGTGAGATGCTCGTTCAATATTACAGCTAAATTATTTAAATACTACTGTTCAATACAATAAGAATGAACCCATAAGGAATGCATAATAAAAAACATTGATTTACTGCTGCATTAACCTTCATGCCGCAATTTTCCAATCAATATATTTTTTTCTTTGATCTCTTTTTCGTACTGCGTTGTACGGCCAACCTCTTCTTTAATTTGTGTCAACTGGTTCTGTAATAAGGAACGCATTGTGAGGTTACAAATGCAAAGTGTTCAACATATTCGCATAATTCCATTGTGGAATTGACAAACCTCTGCTAGTATTGCACGATCTTTAAATTCGGCTAGTTCCTTGATGGCTGTTGCGAGGCGTCGTTGTATTCCTTCAACTGCCTCCCGAATTTCAGATTGCTTGGCTGGTAAAGAACAATGCAATAGGTGTGACGACAAATTTCTTTTTTATTTTGTTCTTTATTTTGTTTTATTTTACCTGCTTCAAACTCTTCCAAGACATTTTGTAAATTATTCAGGCTCTCAGACTCACTATCCTTTTCCGCCTTTAAAGTCTCTTTCTCATGTTTCAATGTTTCCATTTCCCTTTCAAAATGTTTTATACGAGAAAGCAATTCATCCTTGGCACTTTTCAATTCCATTATTGTCACCTCTTCATCCAATCTTTCCCTTTCGGAACGGTCTAAATTAATTTGTAGATCTCGGACTGTTTTTTCTTTTTCTGAAATTTCGTGTGAAGTCTGAAGTTGGATTTCATATAATTGTGTTTCTAAAGTTTGCAACTGCTGTGCGGTGTTTTCGCGTTCATTGCGAGATGTTGTGAGATCAGATTGCAATTCAGCAATGAGTGTATTAAGATCCTGATTTTGTTGATTTAATTTTTCTATCTGTTGTTGTTTTTGATTAAGCTCCTCCTATAATCAATTTATAAATTTTACTGAATTAAACTTTTTATGAATAAAATAATAAAATCCAAGGAAGCTTACCATGTCCGTCTTCAATTTGTCAGCTATGGATGTTTTAAAATTCGCCAGCTTCGCAATTAAACTTTGATGTTGTATCTCTAACTGTTGCTTTTCTTCCCGAGTCTGATCAAGTTGAGCTTTTAACTTTTGTTTCTCTTCCTGAAGCTGTTCAAGCTGGACCTCTAGCCCTTGTCTTTCTTCCTGGGTCCGATCAAGTTGAACTTTTAGGTTTTTTCCTTCCTCATGGGAATGTTCAAGTTGGGCCTTAAAATTTTGTTTTTCTTCCTGAACCTGTTCAAACTGGACATTTAGACTTTGTTTTTCTTCTTGGGCCTGATCTAATTGAGCCTTAAGATTTTTTCCTTCTTCTTGAGATTGTTCAAGTTGGGCCTTAAAGGTTTGTTTTTCCTCCTGAACATGTTCAAGTTGAACTTTTATACTTTGCCTTTCTTCCTGGGCCTGATCGAATTGTACCTTGAGGTTTTTTCTTTCCTCTTGAGTCTGTTCAAGTTGGGCCTTGAAGTTTTGTATTTCCTCCCTGGATTGATCGAGTTGAGTTTTTATATTTTGCTTTTCTTGTTGTTCATGTGCGATCAACTCTATTTTTTCTTTTTCAACTCGTTCGATTTGCGATCGCAATTCTGCGATAATCTCTTGTTTTGCATTTTCAGAAGAGGAAACCGAGTCCTCATTAATGTCTGTTGCTACCTCTATGCTACTGTTCTTATTCTTTTCTATTTCTAGTTGTTCTAACAAAGAAATGCGCTCCTTAACTAAATCGCTCTTCTCGTTCTGAACTTTTTCAAGTTCAGAGCGTAGGAAGCTTACTGCTTGCATCAGGGAGTGTTGACTCACAACTATTGGCTGCTCAGCCTTTGAGGTGACGACCGGTGTTTCTAACGTTTGAAGTTCGCCCATTGCAATTTTATTAAGGTTACTAGAGGAAGGTTTCTCATCCAATACATATCCCATGTCGCTTGTAACACATAAATTTGTGTCAGCCAGTAATAAAGTTAATAATCACATGTATGCTAAGACGCATGTCAAATTTTTATAACGCAAGCCAAATATTTTAGGAGTTGTTAAGAATAGTAAAAAGAATAATTAAAAGGTTAGTCCAAATCAACAATGATGCACTTAAAAGAAACAAGTATATTTTTAGATACTTTAATCCGGAATTAGAAAAGAAAAATATTTATATTAAGATAATTTTTATTTAACACAAAATTTGTATGACTTTTCAAATTTTGTTTCGCGTTATCCCGCAATCATGCCGTAAAATAGGTCGGATTTTTATAAACGTATATCACTTTTTTTTTTTTTTTTTTATTACCCGAACATACAACTACCAATGGGTTGCGTACCCCTTTTTTTTATCACCTCATTAACTCGTTCTGGCATAGAATTTATAAAATGAAGAATCTTTTCAAATTCCATGCCGCAGTAACAGCTTCTTCTAACTCAGATTCGTTTCGCGATTTTCTGTTTTTATGAATCCAATTCTTGACTTCTCTCCATACATTTTCGATTGGACTGAGGTCAGGAAATTGAGCAGGCCATTCCATCGTTGTAATTTCAAGCTCAGATTTGAGCTTCTTTACAATTTTACACTTATGAATTGGTGAATTGTCTTCCTGAAGTATTGTTTTATTAAAAATCATCACTATCAAGTAAGTTGCTTCAAAAAAACATTTGTATATTCTTGTCCATTCATACATGATGTAGCACAAAGTAAATGACATAAATTGTTTTCATCTATACATTCCAGACCATTATCGACTTGTGATTACTTTTAATAGATGCTTGAATACAATCTGGATCATAAAGTTCATCTTTATGATATCAGATTCAGATTTTCCTATTTGAGTCAGTATTTATGGAAGATTCATCAGTCCATAAAACTTGTTGCCAATCTTCTTTAGATCAGTTTTTATGAGCTAAAGCCTATTTTAACTATTTGATTCAATTTGTTTTACTAATTATTAGTTTTCTATGAGCAATATGTGAATAAATACCATTTTTTTTTAGTGTTTTTAATAGAATACTTGGAGATATAGGGATGGATGAAAATTTGGCAGCAAATGATTGGTTTGACATTCTTTAAAGAGTTGGATCAGATTTTATTTTTTGAAAAATTAAATGTTTATAATAGTTACTAATAAATAGTTTCTAATCACAATATTTTCTTCTTAAATAATTGGAATTACTAGTTGATTTTAAGTACTTAATACAATTTTTGATGCAATTATCTAACCATCTGAGAATTCGTACAATTTTGGCAATCAACATGCTTTCTTCCTTAAATCTTTTTACAATAGAACATTCTGATTTTGTTAAATTGGTTTTGTGATTCATTAATTATATAAAAAAATTTTTTTTGACTTTTTTTATTCTTAAATAATAAATTAAACAAAAAGCAAACCTCTTTTGTTAATGTGCAATAATACACAGGTATATTTTAATAGCAATAAATTAATTTGAAATCTTTGTGATTATTAAAATTATTACAATTGACCTATTTTTGTATGATCTGTTTATATGTAACTTTTTTTTTTTGCTAACTGGCATTAAATGTATGATTTTATTTAATAGTTAAATTATAAATCATATAAATTTTGAAATCTTATAAAAAAAGAAAAAAAAATATAAATAATATCTAGCTACTAGTTGTACTCAGGTATAAGATAAAATAACCAAGTTTTGATTTATTAGATCTAGAAATCAATTTGATTGAATTTTAAGTTATAAATATTTTTTTTATCAATTTAATCATTATTTTTTATAAAATTTTAAATATTGAAACACATAATATCTATTAGAAGCAAAAAATGCAACCATGAAATAAGAACCCTAAGAACATCACCTTATAGCACAAGTCACCAACCCACAAAGCATTAAAATAACAATAAAATATTTTAGTATTAAGTAACAAAAAAAATTTTTATTAAAAAACAAATAGTAAAATTAATTATTCGATTTCTCTTTCTGAAAAAACACATTATTAAAACTTGCAAAAAATTAGAATCATATGTTGATCTTTGATTTAAATATAAGAATTGTCAAATTAAGAAAATATTTCAAGAAGAAGGATCAATTAAACTTATTTATTACTCATCAATAGTTTTAAAGGAAGATAAATTTGAAATGATATTTACTTGAACTAATTGAACCTATGATTCTTCTATATGGAAACAAAGTGTTTAAATTTTTAAGCATACTGCTAATCATTGAGGAAGTTTCAAAGCCAACCATCTTGAGTTTACTTGAAAAAGTGAAGTTATTCATTATTGATATTGAACCATAACTTTTTGATTATAAATATGAAGCTACTACAAGGTATTTCTTTAAGCTCTAAATTGCTTATAAAGTAAGGACAGTTTGATCTAAAGGAAGATCAATTTCTCTTTATATTCTGAACAATAATAACAAAATAAAACTTGATTAAGAAATTTTATTTTCTCTTATATCAATATTATACAATTAATTATTAAATTAAAATATTTAATAGATCTGTGGATCGATAGCACAATGGTAGTGCTCCCAGGTCGCAATCACAAGATCCAGAGTTCAATATCATATGAGGACAAAGTGTAATTTCAGCCACAAAGTAGTACAAAGATCTTATCCCCCCATGATAATGATCATGTGCTTCACAAGGCAATAAAGAGAACCTATATGCTCATCATGCCTACAGTAAGAATGACAAATCAACACAAGGTTCTATAGAAGGTTAACATGAGTAACACGAGGCCTCCAAAACACAAACCGATCTCAGGTACCAAACAGGAAAAAAGTGAAGAAGGACCCTACCCACTTATCATAGCCATAACAGAATAAGACATACACAAGGTTCCATGAATATGATCAAAATAAGTGGTACTGGGTTTCAGAAACACAAACAAGATCACTCCTCAAATGGGAAAAAAAAAAGACCCAATCACCCATAGAGCTGTCCATAACAGGCCCATAACAAGCAGAACAGGTTCCGATTTTCAAGACAACCAATCGAGGGATCGCATGTCCTTTATATAGGACCGGTACTCCAATCAAGTAACCTGACAGCACAAAAAACACAACAAGCCTCCAGAAAAAATTTAAAGCACTAACGAAGCCAATAGGATTCTGTATAAGAGATCCCCAACATTGGTGATGCTGGGCATCTTAGGCAAGTTCCTGACATGTTAGCTCCCCCACAAGGGGATAGAAACAGAGTCGTCCAGTGAACTACGGTCCTAAGAAGTGCCATTTCCGAATATTCGAGGTAATAGGTGGAATCACTTCATTAGATTGTAAGTATAAAAGAATCCCCAAATCCTTAGCTGAGTTAGAATTAAGAAAAAGTCCTACACCAGACAGTCACATAGTTATCCAATCCTGGTTGGGTGAGACGTAAATAGATGCCCCCTTGTACTATTTGTTGATCTGTAAATCCTTAGACAGTATGGGTAATTACTCATCCTGATTGTTTCTAGAACTTATCTTGACTTTAATAAAGCTTCAAAACTGGCGCAGGAATGAGCTAGCCTTTAAAAAAAAAAAATTAAAATTAAAATATTTAATAGCATACTCAAATCTATAAAACATTTTCAAGAAAATTGAAATATGAAATGTGGAAATTAGTAATAAACCATTTATCAAGTTTACCTATTTAATGTTGAATAAGAACTAATAATCAGTTGAACAATTATCACATAAAACCAAATTGAGATGAATTGATTATCAATGATGCAATCTTTAAATATATTTAAGAAATATCTACATGAAAAAGTTTTTATTAAAAATGTTCAAATTCAATTATTACAATTAACTGCAAGGAAACTGGACTTACTTAAAATAGATATATTATTTATTTTAATAAAACTTCAAATTGATATTAACTTTTATACAATATTATTACTCTAGTAAAAGATAGTATCAAAAATATATTTTTGAAAATCAAGTAACACATATAACAATCTGATTACATAGTCATTCTGATCAATTTATACTATTTGGAAAAACTATTGAATATTATCCAGAATCTTAAACACTACTTCAAAATTCTCACTATTACTATTGCATAGCTAGATGTACCTATAAAATCTTTTAAGGCAATTCAAATTAAACTATCAAACAAAGTTCTTATTCATAAACTATTTATTTAAAATAATCAATAAAATTTATCAAAATAATTTTATTTTTTATGTAAAAAACTTAACTTAGAGGACTTCACCTTTTAAGAAAGAAAAAGTGTAATAAAACTAGTTTCTAATACTATTATATAGTTATTTTTAGTTAGGATCTTTATTCTATTTCTATTTTTATCTATTTATTTATAATTATTTCTTTGGTATTCTTTGATATTCTTTAATATTTTTATTAATACTTAATTAGCATAGATCACTTTATCAAATATAGTATGTAACATAATTTACCATAGATTAGATAATCCAAGAGATCTAAAAAATCCAAGTAGCCCAAATAATCAATTTTTATAAGTATATATGCAATTATAATTTACTCAAAAGTAAGATAAGTTTATAAATAAATTTACTTGACTTTGAAAGTTTAAATTATAACTTTGCTTGATTTCTTGAAAATTTAATATCTTATTTTGATTTTAAAACTAAAGAAATTGTCCTAGTTTTTTTGATTTATTAATAATCTTGGGTTTTATATAAATCATATTTCTTGTAAAACATTATGTGACACTGTTTAAAGAATTTTTGATAAATTTATTCTTGAATATTTCTTTAATTATTATAAATCACTTCTTTAAGTCATTTTTTGGAAATTGTTTTTTTAAAAACAATTACACTTTAATACACTGGCAATATAAACTTGCTCACAATATTATTAATTAAAAAACTTAATTTATCAAAATACAAAAATAAAATAGACAATAGATGCTATTAAAAAGGTCTTAGAACAAAGATATGATAATTTGTAAAATAATTAAAAAAGAATGGTAAACTCTTTGATAGATAGGGAGTAAATCAAAATAGTTCTAAATAGAGTCAAAGTTAGAAATAGAAAAAATAATTACATAATAACTAAAAATGATGAAATGAAAAAAGAGATAAGGAGATGTCATCAAGAATCATTTAGAATATAAGATACTAGCTTTGATTACTTGCTAAAAAATTGAAAAAAAGAATACTATTTTAAGGATTATATTAAAAAAAAATAATATAAAAATCTCTTGAAACCAATTTCTTCAGAAGAACTAAGTAAAACACTTCATATGCTCCTAAATAACAAAGCTTCAGAAAAATTATAAATTAACTATTAGAATCAAATTTATATTTGATTAATGTATCCAAAAAATGTTCAAAAATAGATTTATTAAAAATTTTTTAAACAATATTACACAATATTTTACAAAAAATATGGTTTATACTGAACCCAAGTTTATCAATAAATCAAGAAACTAGGACAATTTCTTTAGTCTTAAAATTAAAAGAAGATATCAATCTTTTAAAAAGTCAAGTGAAGTTATCTACCAACTTCCAAAGTCAAATGAAGTTATATTCAAACTTATTCTATTTTTGAGCAAATTATAACTGCTTATATACTTGTAAAAATGTGTCACTTGGATCTTTTTAATCTTCTAAGTCTTCTGGGCTATCTGATTTATTGTAAATTATATCATATATTATATTTGATAAAGTAATCTATGATAATTAAGTATCAATAAAAATATCAAAGAATATCAAATAAATAATTATAAATAAATAAATAAAATAGAAATAAAATGAATATAATAACTAAAAAAAAATATCCAATGGTATTAGAGATTATTTTTATCACACTATAAAATACTAAAAAAGTTGAATCAAGAAGAAAAAAAAAACTTGAAAAAAATACTCAATTGCTTTTTAAAATAGAAAGTTGTACTATATGACTAGAAATAGAGTTATATCTATTCCATAATAAAATATAAGCCATAAAAGTGTGAGCTTATCAATACAAGATCAATAATATTGCTAGAAGTTATATAGAAGTGTTCACAAAAATTCTTACAAATAGATTAGGAAATATTTGTAAAGTTAATAATATCTTAAGAAGTTTTAACTATATAGAACTATTAAGAGAAAGTATAGTAAAATCAATCTAAATTCTTAATAATACAGTATCTATGAGGAAACAAGAAAAAATAAAAAAAAGCCATGAATTCTTTTTTAAGATACAACAAAGGCATATAATACTATTGGTCTAGAAATACTAGTTAAGACTATAAAAAAAATCAGAATTTCGGAAGATTTTATTTGAATTATAATATATCTTTTCCATAATAGAGAATTCAAGATAATATATGAAAAAGATCTAACAGAAACAATTATTATAAGAGATAGAATCAATTAAAGAGAAACTATATTACTTATAATATAAAGAATATTTTATGACTCTTTATTATGTAAGATTCAAAATGATGAAATAAAAGAATATAAAATATAAATTATTTAAAATTCAAATTTGAAAAGTGATAATAGTAAAAAGTTAGAGTTACTATATTTTTTTTAAACAAAAACTTTATTTTAATAATTTAAAAAAGTAAAAAAAAAAAAAAAACTCTTTCCGCTGATCCTAAATTTCCTAAAAAATTTCCTTTTTTGGCAATTTTCTTGGAAAA
>CAJVPT010005150.1:0-12540 GCA_910592055.1 Acaulospora colombiana | reverse complement strand
ATAACAAATCTCTTTGAAAGACATTTGACTTTTGTCCCTGTTTCCTTCTTTAAAGACCCATCTTTAAATAGAAGTTGAAATTCTATTTTCAATTTTATAATCCAAAGAATATCATGAGTAAGATTAGTGCCAAGTATAAATATAATTTGTTTTAATAAGAATGTTACTGAACAGGATAACAAAAATATCTTTTGCATATCTTGTAATCGAAAAAGTGTTGTATTTTTTGCAAGATTGTTGCTATTTATTCTGGTTATTAAGTTTTCTATATAAAACTGAACTTGTCTTTCAAAGAGATTTGTTATGTTGTATTTGTACTTGTTGAATAATACATTGTTAGGAACAGTGGAGGTTAGTTCTACTTTATGTTTGAATGTTTGATAAGTTTAAGATATAATTTTGTTGCATGTTGACTTTGACAATACCATGTCTGTTAATAGATATTCTAATCCAGAAATTAATATATGGTTAATGATATATCTTGTTTGTTTGTTTGTCACTTTTTTGAACATTATCAAGTTAAAAATTTTGTTGACTTTTTTGTGCATTAGTTGTTTTGATACTTCTTGTTACCTTTAGAGCATTATCATATTTTTAGAAGGACTATTGGTAGTAATCCTTGAATTAATTAATCATTAAATGTGATTCCTATATCTCTATTTTGTTGAATACCATTAATGATAATAAGAACTATTTGATTGGGTTTATTTGAATGTCATTAATTTTGAAGAATATTTGTGCTTTATCTATTATGTGTTGAAGATCTTGTTGAATATTTGAAAATCAAGTTGTATTATCTATATACAGTATATACTAGCTATAATGTTTATTTATTTAATCTTTCAATTTTGTTGAATATTGAAGCAGAATTTGATTGTAATAGTATATTCATTGCATATGTTAAAAATTCTAGTAAAAAGTGAATCATAGAAAGTTTTTCAAAGTAAAAGAGAAATTGTATTACCTTGATCAATACTATCTTTTACTAAATATGGATTGGTAGAGCTAAAGAGTATCAAGATTATATAAGAATAACCATTAAACAGATCAAGTAAAGTATTGATTATTGTATTAGAAATCTTGATTCCTTTGAATATCTTATCAAATATGTGTAATGAGATTGAGTTGTAAGCTTTACCTATATCTTGACTGAGAATTCAAGCTTTCTGAGAGTTTTGCTTGACATGTTCTATTATATTTTATAAATATGGATTGATTCTTATGTACTACATCCAGGTAATGTGACCCAATTAAGTAGTGATAGGATTGAATGCTGTTAAAGTATATAAATAAATGATTATTGATATATTTGATAAATATTTTTTTATCAATTTCTAGAAGTATAATAGGTCTTGTTATATTGAGATTATTGTTTTATAGTTAAGATTTGAAAATGGCATAAATTAAGCCCTCATGCCATTCTTTTGGAACTTTTGATTGTTTAATATGTTATTTAATAGTGTTGTTATATATTTTATTATACTGGGATCAAATGTTTAAATATATAATATGATATTTAAAAAGATTCTGAGCAGAAGAATTGTCTTTGGATCTGATTGCTTATTAAATTTTGCTTATAGTAAATGGTTTTAAAAGTGAAATATATCAATTTTCATTGATGTAAGATTGAAGAAGATATTCATTTTATTATTTGGATTATTAAGTAATATCTTGTATATTGTGTTTTTTTGTTTATTGTTAAAAATGATCACTGATAGTTTTTTTAATTATGGTAAGATTTGTGATTATATTAGTGTAAGGATTGTATATAATTAATCTGTCAATACAGATTTTGTTGTGTGACTTGTCTAGAATCGAGTTAAGCATTGTTTTTTTGTTGAGTGACATGAATTCTAATCTTTTGTCTATCTCTTTTCTAATTTTTTTGGCATGTTTTGTAATTGTTTAAGATTTAGACTGCTTTTTGTTATATAATATAGTGTTTAATCTATATAGTTCATTGTTCTAATGCTTGAAATTTGTCTTCTGTTATGTATTGTGATAGTTCAGGAAGATTGATATGTTTTAGTAGTATCATATAGTAATAATTTTTTAAGCTTTTGAATGTGTGGTTATTGAAAAATTTTAATATTAAATTTTCTAATTGTAAGAGTTTTTGAAAATGGAGGATATGTTATGATGAGATATATGAGTTGGATGTCACACAGTTGAATTTCTTATTATATTTAATTTTTTGATAAATTTGTGACTACTTTCAAAATTGAGTTTCTGATAAGACTTCATTAATTATCTATGGAGGTTTTTTGTGATTCATATTGTTAAATACATTTTCAATTTGTTGTTAAAATTTGATCCAGTTTTTTTCTATTGTTTATTGTTAGTTGAATCTGATATTCTTTTTGCAGTATATCTGATGTTTAGGAATTGTGAATTGCTATGCTTCTACTTGACAAATAGTTGCAGCGGGATTATTGTTAATTGAGGAACCTGTTTTTTGATCAATAAAAGTATCCATAATATTTCAGTTTTCATGTATAGATATCCATATTTGATCAATTTTGCTATGGTGATTTCTTGAATTATGCCATAAATATTGTTGTTGATATGGATTAATGTATCTAAATAAGTCTATAAGGTAGTGATTCATGAGAAATGGGATTGGTTTATTAATTTTATTAAATGAGGTATTGAAGTTTTTATCTAATATAGAGTCTTTGATTTTATTAAGATCTCCTACAAAATTTGTTAACCAGTTGTTGTTTACTACTTCAGTGATCAATATTTTGTATTTTTGTTATATTTCAGTTCTAAATTTGTTGTTGACATATAGAATATAGGTTCCAATTATATGAATATATTGTTTGTTTGAAAATACTAGATCTAGAGAAATAATTCTACTAAGAATTTTATGTTTGTTATAGACTTTAGTAGTTAGTTGGGAAGTAAGGCTAATAGCAATGTCTTGTTTATATATTGTTGAGTTGTATAACTATTATATTTTGTATATATTAGATTGTCAATATTGTGAAGTGTAAATGTTTTCATTTGTTTCAGTTATAATAATGATATCCTATAAATTGTTTTTACAATGTTGAAACTACAATTCTCTTTTTGTTTCAGATGAAATTCCTTGAATATTTTTTGTGCAGATTCTTTACAAATTATTATTGTAATAACTATTTGTTGAAAATTATGGTTCAGTATTTTGTATGTTTTGTGCAGTGTTGTGTTTTATATAAATATATAGAAAGATAAAGAAATAAGTGTATCAGATTGAATGAGATTATTGATTATTAAATTTTTTTATTTATGTTTGGAACTTATTAATTATTATTGGAGGAAGGAGTTGTATTTGTGGATAAGTTGTAAAAAGTTTTAGATAAAATAAGTTCTTCAACTAATACTACTATTTGTACTATTGAGTTATCTAGTTAATTTATTTGATTGTTAAGTCTTATCTGTTCTATGCAGATACCTTGTACTGGATTAGTTGCTTTTCTCTTTTTAGAAATACTTGATATAATACTGATATTGTCATTTTATTTGAGATTGTTTGCATTTGAAGTAATGGATTCATCAGTGTCTCCTATGTTTGTGTAGAGATCTTGAATATTATTTTTCATATTATCGATTCTTTGGTTGATATCTGAGAGATCTTGTTTGATTGAGTTGATTTTAGAGTATAGGTGTTTAAGGATATTGTAAATATTTTTAAGAGTGAAATTTTTGATATTAGGAATTTGTTGATAATTATTTTTTAATTCATTGTAAATCATTTATTTTTCTTTTCCTTTAACTGCATCTGTAAAAGATCTGATATTAAGTGAGATATTAATTTAGTTTTTTTTGTTATTAGTGCCTGCTAGTTTGTATCTATTATATAAGTGATCAAATATTTTTATATATTGAATTATTTTTGGATACAAATATTTTCACGTCTAGCCTGGGTGGAACAATCTTTAATCAAGTGTTCAGTACTAAAGTATATATTATATGTTTTTTTTATAGTTGCCACCCAGATAAGTTCAATGGTACCAATTACTATATCAGTGTTTTTAGTACATATTAAGGTTTCTTCATTTTTGAAGCTAAGAAAAGTGATTATTTTTCTATTATATTGTGAAGTTCTAAAAATATAATAGGTTTGTACTTTGATTTCTTTAATAATATCTTTTAAATTAAATCTAGTGATACCAAAAGAAAGGTTGGTAAGTTTGAGCATGAATCTATTTCTTTTTTTTTCTGATTAATCTTGTATTAAAAAAGAAGAAGATTCTAATTAAATCTCCTTTGAAGAATATTGACCATCTATTGCTAATATTGTTATAATTTTGTTGATTGTGAAACTCGATATTAACTGATTGTCACATGCTGATTATTTGTATTTTTATAGATATGATATCATGGATAAGGCTACACAAACATCTGCTAATAATATATTTAAAGGAATGTTATATACTCTGATTATTTTTTGTTTAGCTTCAATACTATTGAAGGCTGGTGATGACTACATATATATCGTAGTGTTATTATCAATTTTAATGTTTTTTGCTTTTTTTGCATCTTTTTCTATATTAAAAAGAACAATAATTTTGTTGATATTTTGTGCTTTGTTAAGTCTAATTAAAATAAAAAATTCAAGATGTGAAAGAGATTTTTGAATTAATTTTAGTTTGCTGTAATTATTTTTGCCTAAAATATTATCAATTGATAGATATTTTGAAATATTTTTTTTCATATTCAGTTAACCAGTCAATAGGTCTTATATTTATTAGAGTATGTTATTGTAGTTGGATCTGTGTTTGGGTTTTCTTTTGTATTGATTATATTTCTTCAAACTAATTATCAATAAAGTTTTTATTTGCTTCAAATCCTTTTGGTATTGATAGTGTACTGTCATCATGTTGTTGTAAGTTATTAGTGGATATTTTGAGTATATCAGAAATTGTAGTTAAGAAGGAGAATGTAATATTACTAAAATTTTTGAAAGCATTATAAAGGGCATCAGCCAAGTTGGTTTTGTAGTTATCTTATTATGTATGAGTGTTATATGTGTTATTGTCTTTATTATATGTTGAGAAAGTACTTCAGAGTCTTGTTTTTGCAGTGTTTTAAGTAGGAGTTTATTGTTCATCTAACTTCATATTTTTTGAGCTGTTGTGTTTAATTTTAGATAAGCTAGGAGTTGTGTAAACTTATCTTTATGTATTTCTTATAAGAATAGTTTTTGAAGGCATATTATATTTAAAACTTTGAAGATTTTAATCTATTTTTGCAAAAGAGAAAAAATTTTCAAAAAAGAAAATTTTTAAAGATTGATATATATAGAAAAGAGTTTTTTTTTTGCAAGAAAGATTCATTATATATATATAGTTATGAATTTACAATTTTTATGTCTTTCTATTATATAAATATAACCATCTAAAAATGTATTTATCTTTTTTATTGATTGGCTTATTGCTACCCACTACAGGGCCTAATATACCAAGAATACTTAATTAGTATTGAAATTAGAGGAGAAAGAAAAAGAAAAAATTGTAAATAGATTTGTGATTTTTTAAATGACCAGTCTATACAATAATTGATAAGATCTATATATTGATCTTTGATTAGTAGTTTAGATAATAATGCATTTGATGGTAGTTATACTTGAGTATAGTTTTTGGATTGCTTATCTTTTTTGATATGTTATTTGTTATTTTCTATTCTACAGTGTATTTATAGCACTTTATTCATATTAAGTATAAAAATTTTCTATATTAATTCATCACTTTTGAAGTATTGGTTATATGGTTACATATAAATTAATATAGTTGTTAATTGCCAGTGTGATATCTTTCCTGATAATACATTCGATGAAATCTGTAATTGCCTGATCAGATTTGTTAAAAGATATATCACTTATTATATAATAAAGAGAAAAGATAATAATAGATGCTTTGCAATTTTTTAGATTATGTATGAAAATACTTGCTAGTTTTTATCTATGTATTTGTCACTTTGTAATATATAAGAAGGCAAGAAAAGTAGTTTCTGTTTCTTGATATTTGATACAGTTTTGTTTTTATATTTTTGTATATGTGTGGTTTGCATTTATTCAGTTTGATCTTGGTAAGTAGTTCATTATTTCAAAGGTTGATTACAAATCTTTAAGTGTTGTGATCAGTTATAGATATATTTTTATAATTAATATTACTAGAATTGAGGTAGTTAAAAGTAATTTGATAGTTTATTATTTTGTCTTTTGTATATCAATCCATATTTTATTTCTTCTAAGAAGTCTCTATTAAGCTAAATGTTTAATATGAAATATTATCTTGTAAAAGTCTTTAATTGACATATTTATTATATTGTATTTCCATATTGCATAATATATATTATTTTATGAAGTGATGATGGGATTAAGTTTTTTTTGACCTAACATCCTATTTGATGTAATTGATTTTTGTAAGTTAATCAGTTATTTTATTATCTACAATGCTTGTATATACTTTTACTTTGTGTAGAGAGTATTGGATTTGATAGTCTTTGTATCTTTGCATAATATTGAGTATGATACTCTATTTCCTAGTGTTTCTAATAGCTTTGTAGGCTGGAGTATAAATGGTTTTATTTATTGCATCCATAGTTACTTGACTATCTATATAGATTGTGATTATAGTGTTTCTGGAAATCATTATAATTATTGTGAAAATTACCATTAGTTTGGCTCTTGTTGAGAATGGTGGACCTTGTATCTGCTCTTTAAATATATGATATTGATTAAATTTATTTGTGAGAATCTAGCCAAATCCCATATGGACAAATATATTGAAGTGATCCAGGAATTCATTTATATATGTTGTGAAAAAGATAGGTTCCTAAAGAGGGAGGTAAGAATAAAAGTCAAATGTCCCTTACTAGGAAACATTAAAATTTTTAAATTAATAACTATAAAAAAACTACCTACAATTGTTTTCTATTATTCAAATTATTGATTTATAAAATTTTCTGACTTTTTTTCCTATTAAAGTGAAGAGCTATGAATTTTGTCTCTCAAAAAGAGACATAAGTGATCTATAAAATTTTATATATTAAATACTTTAGGGAACTATTATTAGTTATGAATTGGTAATATTATTTGTTTGCTATAGAGATATCGAGAAGCTCTTGAAAAGGTCTAATGTCTCTTGTGATTTAGTTATATTAGATAATAAATTTATTTTGTTGATAATCAATATATACTTAAACTGAAGGAGATTGCATTGTTCTATTTGTATTTATACTGTATATTCTATAGTTTATTGGATGCTATATGCTAAAATCTGAACTTACTGATATAGGCTATTATTTAATGTATCACTAAAACTTTTGTAATTATATATGTCTGATATTTGTTGAATTTGGAACATTGTTCTAGAGAAGACATATTGTTGTATTAGAGTAAAGGATTCATTGACTAAGCATCTATTGTAAGGTTCTAGTAATGAGTTTCTTGATATGCATTTGTAGTATATATAAACTATCTTTTTCTATGTGTTTTTTTGTTTTCTATTAATTGTTTCAATATTTTTGTTTATTATTAAGGTTCAATGCTTAAGTATAAGGCATATTAATATTTTGTGTCAATAGAAGAGATTACAGTTTTTAATAAAGTTTAGCAGGTTTAGATCTATAAGTTGTTATATAGTTTCTGCCATATTTGTAAACTATCCAGGAGTATATATAATATGTTTTTTGTGATATTTTGGAATGTAATTCTAAGGCAAAATTCTAGTATAATCTTCATTCATGATTTGATAAATAAACATACTGTAATATTATATTTTTGTAGTTGTTTTCTAAGTGTGTTTATTCATTTTGTACTGAGGTGTTCTTTTAAGGGGTCTCTCATTTTTTTTATTAGAGTAATATATTTGAAATGTTAAATTAATATGCTGACTTGTTTGAGTAACCAGATAATGTCATGAGTAAGGTTTGTGCCTGGATTATAAATTGTCTTACTTATGTAAGTACAGACTGGATTAAGAATTAGAAGTTATTTTATAGTTGTTGAAGTCTAAACAATATTATTTGTTCTACTAGATTAGGTTTGTTGATTCTATAAATGAGATTTGTTGCATGGAATTGCACTTGCCTTTCAAAGAGGTTGATAATATTGTATTTGAATTTATTGAAAAGCATGTTTTTTGAGATTGATCATGTTAAATCTACTTTATGTTTAAAGTATTAAAAGCATTGTGATATGATTTTGTTATACAAATGGGATAATCCAGATATTCTGACATGCAATATTTGTTTTAGCAATAAATATCAAATAAAAGAATATTCAATTAAAAATAGAAAAACATAAATAGCCACTCAAAACAAGCAAATGTTAAGAAATTTGATCATTTTTACAAAAAATTCAAAGTTGTTGATATTTATAGTCACTCAAGACAACTTAAATATTTAACAATTAATACAACATTATTTGCAGATATAGTTAAACAAAAAATATCACTAAATTAATAAACACATCTGCAAATATAAATACAATTCAAATATCAATAAAAGACATCTTTTTTTTACTACAACAACTAGTACAAGAAATCAAATTTATTTGATAACAATTATAGGAAATTAACAATTGAATAGATATATTGAAGATGAATTATAAGAATGTTTCAATAATGAAACCAAAGAAAACCTAGAGAATTCAATTTATAATTAAACAATAAAAAATGGTGATACACAAAGCATCTTATTTAACATATTACAAAAATGCAGAGCTACCAGTCCAGCTCAGAATATTAGACAAATAAAGAACACAAAATAGATAGAATTGAATTATCCATCTTATAAATTGCAGTATTATGTCAACAATAAATACCCATGTCAATTAATTCGGCATTTAATATAAATACAATCCCACTATTTACTTTCAATTAATAAGTAATAACAACAATGAATAAAACAGAAAGCATCATCAACAAGTTCTTTCCCTTAACAAAAAAACTTAATACACTATTAATACAATAAACATTTATGAAAAATTAGCACTAGAAATTTACAAGAATTATTCTTGGAAGCTAAAAGACAACTATGGTTTCAATATTGTGCAGATAACTCGTGAGATATAATAATTACAATTGAAACAAATGGAAATCCTAAGGTATCATTTTATTGACAACCTAATACTTACAAAGCATAGTAGTCTTATAATATATCTATTTTTGAACAAAATGTAGCAATTAGTATCATATTAGATCTTGCTTTCAAGGTTTTCAAAGTTCATGACACACTAAGCAAAATCTTTTCTCTTGACTTGACCTTTCCTAGAAAAAAGTTCATATGCATAATTAGTATTTACATTCTATATACTTATAACAAACTTATATAATACATACAAAATATATACAAAAGTCTAATTAGAAAAGCATTATAAAAAAACTGGTACGTAATTTTAACTGACAACCTTAATGAAATCTATGTCTTTCTTCTTGACAAAAACAGTCAACACCTTATCAACTAAACAAAAAGAATTACACTTTTTTTATCAGATTACAATCTCATAGACTTATTTTAACATATAAATTCATATCAATAAGATTTTACATATCAAAACTCCAGAAACCATCATAGCAGAATTGATCAGATCTAGGTATCTTCCCATAAAAACTGGAACATATAAAATACATTCATAAATCAAAATACAAGTCCTACAATCATCAGTAGGTATATGATAACTATTTGCTTTTTGAAAACATGACAATTCTCAACTATATCTCCCCAAATCCATAACACATATATTCCAAATACAATTGATAACTCACTTCAGAAAAGAACTAATCTAAATTTTAATAGAAAGTCAATCAATGATTAATAAGCTCAGGACAAAACAAAATCTCAATAGAAGAAAAGTGAAACCTTCTAAGAGATGCTATTCTTAAAGCAAAATATAAACATGTTAAAAAAATCAAACCCAAAAGAAAAATACTCTACAAAACAACTACTTATTTCTCTCTGCTACAAAAAATAATCCAATTATAAAAAATACTATATATATCAAAGATCTATTAATAATACTACAAACTTTAATTACAATACAATCAATCATTACTTCAACTCCCTTCAATTTTCAGTATACAATATCTCTCAACTTCTATTCTTTTCAAACTTATTATATCATACTGATTTACCAAAATGAAACACACAATTATGACAATTAATTATTTAATACAATACTACACATCAGATCATTAGCAATTATAAATTATGACAAAATATTAAAAAAGCAATTGATAAAAGAATGAAATTTATAACAAGCAACAAAAAAATAATGATCAATTTTATCCAAAAAAAAACACTTTCCCGTACTGATTAAATTTTTGAAAATTTTCTTTTTTGGAAATTTCCTTCTTTTTGCAAAAATAGACTCAAAGCATAGAGTTTTATTAATACAACATGCCTCCAAAAGTTTTTTCAATTAGACAAAGACAAGCATAAGACTTTAGAGTCAATAATTCAAATAGAATATCAACATACAAAATACAAAATATAGAGTTAAAAGAACCCCAAACTTCTCCTCAAAACACTTCAAAACATAACTTCAAAAACAAATTAAATATCAAACCAAATATGTATGAACAACTACCAAATAATATATTATTATCTCTATATGGATTTGATATAGACAACAACTTTATTGATGACTGGTTTGAAAACACACAAAAAAGTCAAAACACATCATAAATAAAACTAAAGCCAAATATTGAAAAAGTTAATATTATCCTCAATATAATCAAGTCCAATCAATTGAATTATAATATATAGAAGAAAGTGATTTTAAATAATTATTACAATAAATAAAGTACCTGAAAAAAACAATAAAGAAAAACTTCAAACTATCCAAAAATCACTCTTATACCTGAAATCTTTTATTTCTATCCAATTAAGGCTTCACTATTACAACACTTTTTGGGATAAAGTTAGATACTAAAAAAGTTAAATATATCAAAATTGATGATAATCTCACTATTCATATATAACAAATACCAGTTTACAATAGTGTGAAAGTAAAATACAAGACAATTAGAGTATAAGACATTCCTCTAAATATATCATGGACAAATATCTATATCACTTTTGTCAAATTTTGAAAAATTAAAGCCATAAAAATGCAGATAATTGATATATTGCAATCAACTAACATTGAATATTATCAATAACAAGATTATAATCAAATTAGTAAAAAATGTGCAATTCCATTTAAAGACAATTTTATTAAAATCTTTTCATTTATAAACACAAATCAAATCAATAAAAAAAGGAGTGCTTATACCATGAGGTTCATAAACTATCATTTGTTCCTACTAGTTATTATATGAAAAACATTATCAATAAAATAAAATATCAAACATGCTATTTTCTAGAACATAACAATATAATAGAAAAAGGTTCAATATCCTATATTTTACTGATTTAAAATTATTGCAACAAGCAGTACACACATCAGTCTTTTTGGATACAATATAACTAGCTTGGGTAGATATTTACGTGAAAATTTGCAATATCTGTTCTAGCATAAAATATATGCTCAAAGACTATCCTATTAATTTGAGATAATAAAAACACAAAAAATAAAGAAACAAAATATAAAGAAGTTTAGACATATCTACATCAAGTTAAAACTAGAAAAAAGCAGAGCAATCAAGATACTCACTATTATCTTAAGCACTTACAACAAATTTTCATTTACAGATTTCGTTAAGATGTAAAAACATAAAGAAACAATTAAAGACACAAATACTAATGACAAATTAAATAATGATGCAACACTTAAAGATATTTACAATATTTTTCAGCATCTATGCAACAAAGTCAACTCTATCAAACAAGACCTAACATAGATTAACCAATGTATAAATGATCTAGAAATAGATATACAAGATCTCTATTATACTATTAATAAATTAGAAGAATTAAACATCTATAATATCAAAGACACTGACAATATTAGCATAATCTTCAACACATTCAGGAAAAAATGTGCATATATTTGCTTTAAGACATCTGGGTAAAACAAAACAAACTAATACTTAAAGCCAGTAATTTAAAAAACTTCTTGATTAAAATCACAGTTTTCAATAATCTGCAATTTATACAGGAACCTGGCCTATTATAGTTAAAAAATTGATAATAATATATTTTATCAATTGTAAAATATTATTTCTTCAATTAGAACATATATAAACCTTACAGTTGATTAAGTCTATTTGGTAACTAGTGATCACAACAAATCGAATCGGATCAGATTTTAACTAGATTCAATCTGATCTGGGTTTTATAAATACAAATCAAATATAGATCCAATTCATTTTAAACTGATTTGATCTAATTTGAAACTATAACAGTTTGATCCAATCTGATTTGAATTCAAATTTGATTCAATTCAATTTGATCTGATCTGAATCCGAATTTGAATCCAATTTGAATTTGATGCAAAAACAATTTGAAACCAATTTGATACATTTTGAATCTGTTTTAAAGCATGTCAACTATAACTGCTTTGATTTAACTAATTAAATTAAATATGGTTAAATTAATCTGGCTTTATTT
>CAJVPT010005149.1:0-12541 GCA_910592055.1 Acaulospora colombiana | reverse complement strand
AGAAGAGAGGAGAAGAGAGGGGAGGCGAGGAGGGAGAAAAGATGATTTTCACCAAAATTTTTTTGTGGTATCGTTTTTATATATGTCTATTTTAAAACCCAGCAAATAAAAATCCCAACAATTTGTCAAGCTTTTTTTTTTTTTTTTTTTTTTTCTTCCTATCAAAAAGAATTATTAACAACTTGCGTAAAAAGAGAAAAAGGAATCTCATTGGATGACAGCACAACACAATAATTTATTACTACTGTATATTGAATCATCAATTAAAAAAAAAAAAAAAAAAAAATTGATAATAATTCTAGATACTGTATGTGTTTAAAATTAAAAGGTCATTGATTGAATATTGCAATCGCTTTGATGAGATTTATTATGCACTTTTTGTTGGACATTTATTGGTCTGCTTTATACAGTAAGTAAACACAAACAGTATGATTAATTAATAACAAACAAGATCCTTTCGACTGGAACGCAATTTCCAGAGGGACAACGCATTGCACCTACCGTTTTGAAATTCCGTAAATCGTAACCGGACCATTCTCGCTCGTCATCCTAGCTCGCACCACCTTCACCACCGGACGACGTTCGTTCGTTCTTGACGAGCTTAAATTCGTTAAGGGGATCTTTGTGAGCGATTCTCAGAAATTTCGTATGCCTGCCTTGAGCAATCAATCTATTGTCTTTCTTATTGTATAGATCCACTGTCGTGAAAGCCAAAGTTTTGCCAATCTTTAAACACTCTGATTTCTGAAATGGAGTGAGCACGACATTAGGATTCATTCATCCCCCAAGGCCTTCAAATCTCAAACCGGATACCAAATGCACAAAGATACACACCATTAGTAAAATATCGTCGGCCTTAGCCACGTCGACATAAGAAACACTTATGTCGGTGGTGAGTCCGGTGGAATGCATCCCTTTGGCGGCTATGGCTAACGAACCGCCGACGTCAACTAAAGTAGCAATCATTCCCCCGTGTATTGAATTCAGACGATTCTTGGTAATTGGTATGATTGAATGAAAAGGTGATGGTCAGAACAAAAATCTTCCCAAGTCGAAGAATCGAGTGCGTGTTCTTTTTTATTGTATATACTGTAATACCAAATGTTGAGGTTCAACGGGCATCTCGGCGTCAACTTTTCCGTCGGTGGCATTCGTAACTTCCAACTATCAATTTTAAAATGGAATCACGTTAACCGCAAGCAAAATCGAATAAAAAAATTTTTTTCGAGAGCAAAGGAACCATTGCCGCAAAATCCATTCACCTTACATGTTTCATGAGCACCGAATCAAATCCTGTCCCTGATTCAAGGAATTTTTTCCACACGTTACGAACCCAAAGCGTTCTTGAACCCGCCGACGCCATAAAGCCGACCAGATGTGGTTACGATTGTTTACTTTTTATCTTCTGCTCTATATAAAGGTCTTTGCTGATGAATAATGAACACTTTTCTGCGTTGTAATTGGTGTGATGAATGTGTCAAAAGAAGCAATGCTTGTCTAACAGACATGTGGTAAGGAAAAACCGAGCATATGTACAGTCGCCACGGTAAGTAACGCCGATTTGTTGTGTAACAAGATGAGCATGTATGAAATGACGTTTCTTATTAAAAAATACCGCATACACACAATTGAATTCTTATTTGAAACATGAACGCCATGCAAGCCGCAAGAAAGAATGTTGGTTAACAAAAAAAAAAAATACACATATGTATTTATCTATTTATTTACAGCATATGATGCATAATAGAAAAATTTTTTTCCTTTTTTTTTTTTTTTTTTTTTTTTTGCTTTTAAGAAAAGATTAGGCGTCACTTTCTACGGCGATTGTGTGCACATAAGATTGAGGTCGCTTGTCCAGGTAAAGTGCAATAGGGCCAAGGTGATGATCAACGTGAAAGGGGAGTTCGAAACAATGATAGATCAAAGGATAGAGTATAGATGGGAAGGTGTGGCAAGGATTTGTTTGTTTTTCCAAAGAAAGGGGACATGAACCAAAAAAAAAATGAATAAATGAATCAGGAAAGTGCATGATATCCTCTGTTTATTAACTTGTTCCGGAATCGAAAAAAAAAAAAGGGTTATTTTTTTCCCATAGCTGATGATAGATAGCTAGCTAGCTTTTCTTATACGTGATTGACGTAATGCAAAATCCCCGCGTCAAGTGATTCGGGTGAAAGAACTTCAATGTCTTAATAGGAAAAGCTTCCAATTTGTAGTTCCGAATTTACAATCCAAATTCAGAAAAATTTCGTGCATAGGGGATTCGGAGACGGAATACTTACTACTTCATTAAAACAATACCCAAATGTGAATGAGAGCACACACTCCATTGTAATTTGTAAGCACCTCTTTTTCTCTCTGGTCGGAAATTGAATTTCGACGCATTGACGATAAGATTATGGGAATTCATTTTAACCGTTAGGGAAACTAGTGTATGTATGTACCACACAATTAACGAAACCATTTTCTTTTTAATCACTGTGCTCACGTCACGTGTGTAGGTGTGAATGTGTGCGTGCGTCCGGTATCAGTCATACAGTACATACTACCGCTTACATAGACACCAAGATTGCGAATTAAATGAGATAAAGGAAAATTTATCACGACGAGAGATCCGTGGTAACATGATATGACCAATAATTAGGGCGTGTCCCTCCTGTGAGAGGAGCGAGCGCTACTACATTAGCGTGAAATTCTGTTTATACTTTGTTGTAACTGAAAACCTCGATAACGGGCAGACAAAGGTAAATTTAATTTGTATTATTGCCCACACCAATCATGACATGTTTCCACATGATTGGTCTGAAGTTTGGATATTAGGTGGAGAGGGTATTATTGTGGTCATAATAGTAAAAGTTTCCAAACAGGCATGTGTATAATGAAAATAAATGGTAAGCGCATTTCGACAGCGTTTTTCTCTTAGTGGAGAGGATTTTAGCATGAGATCCATATAAAATTCTCCTAATCTCTTTTTTTTTTATTTATTTTCACATATTGTCTTCCGACAATCATGTGCTTCGGCAAGTGCAACGCGACACGAAGGAAGACTATTGCACGTACTGTGCGTACGCACACGTACACGCATGTGGGAAATGTCGGTTGTATGCTAATGGTCGCAATAATTGTAATAATTGCGATGATTGCGTGGGTGGTGCTAATATAATAAGTTATTGCATTGGTGGTTAATTATTAATGACTGATTGATGTACATATAGTACATGCCAGAGAATCTAAACTCCCTGGATGTATAAAGTTCTTACCAGTCAAATGAAAATAAAAACATAAAGATCATGGACCACTGATTGGACCCGCGAGCGTTACACCCACTTAAGAGAAAAAATTTTTTCGCTGTCATCGGTTGTTTACGTTTTGGCACACAGTGCAAGTTTAACACTTGTTGATTTACCAAGTCACAATAACTTAAGTTAGGTCGATTTCGGGATAATTGAGTGTTTTGGAAAACATCGATCATCAAACGCTTCATATCACACACAATACGATTGCTAAATGGATACACCAAAACTAGTCATTACAATGAATAACCAACAATGTCAACTTTTTTGTCGTAATTTTTGTGACCCTTGCGCCAATGGTGAGGTTCGTATTCTCGATTTCTTTCTCGTTCATGTACGATAAATGAGTCGAGTTGATCGAGGAGTTCACGGTGACAGGGGTGCCTCGCTCGTCGTACACACACTCATTTGGATGAAATTCCCTTAATCGGCATGTCGGCATGCGTTCTTTTTTCTTTTTGCATTTTCGCATCCAATCTTCTCAACCGATAGAGGCATTGCACGATGACATTTTTGGCTAATACGCAGATTGGCATAATGATTTTTAATGATTTTGCTAGACAATCGAGTATAATTTATGAATTGTCACCCGCTTCAAAACGACAAATCTTTCTTCCTTTGCATCACGGGAGTTAGTTACCCTCACATTTTTAATAAATCCTTCTCCATATAAAGTCAATTATTATCCCTGATCTACCAATCCGTCATCTGACACACTTTATGTTGCATATATGCACGAAAGACCCGTCGCACAGAGACATTAGCTTACATACCGATAGCCTTTGCAGAGAAAGCATGAAATGACAAATGACCCTTTCATTCTCCTAAAAGACTTTCCTAACTCGATCGTGGAAAATACAGTACGTAAGCAACTCCATTCTATTATATTATTATTATTATTATTATTATTATTATTATTATTATTATTATTACCTCCTTCCGTTCGACGTTCGCCGTTGATGGCGTGGAGGTTGTTTCGATCTTTGAGATTCCAATTTAATAGAACCATTGTTTATCGTGGATGCAAGGATGTGCGGTGGCTAGGCGAATGCGCCTGATTGTTAAATTTATTTCCTGGGCATACGATAATAATAATTTATGTGCGTAATCTTGTTAACCCCATAGGGCGCGTGCCATGTTGTCATTCTCACCTTTCTCCGGAAATCTTCTTTTAAAATCTTGTGCTTACATACGTACGCACGCAGCGAACGAATATGTACTAAATGCTAGCAACCTGGTCAAAGTAGTACCGATACTACAAGGTTTCCAAAAAAGGGTTCCATCCTATGCGGCCTCATTCCCTCTTAAATAAAGGATCATTGGACGTTTCACAATATTCATCGTGCGTCTACTGTGCATAGTTCTTTTTTTTTTCTTTTTTTTTTTTTTAGAATAAAAAAAAAAAAACGCAATCGAGCATTTAGTTGCATATTTGTATATTCTGGCGGGATTTTATTGTCCAGGATTTCTGGTTTTCCACGAATCACATCCTCCCCCCAATCGTTAATGGAACTGTTTTAGTCGGATGACCGTTAATGAAAGCGCATCATTAATTGATTGTTATTATCGCCTTAATTTATATTAATAAATTAAAAAGTGTGACCGGAAATTTCCGAATCAGCACATTTAGAGGGCGACTGTTTCATTTGCTTGTTTATATACGTAAATGCGCAATATTGTAAACTCCCCCGACCAATATGATGACCAACACATAAATATGTATATATATATATATATATAGGATACTCTATAATACGTAACTGTAACATAATATTGAAGAAAAATAGTTAGGATTATCAGTTTTGTGTAGCATGCAAAAAAAAAAAAAAAGGCGGTGTTTACTCGAATTTTAAGTTGCCAGTAACCAATCCTTGCCCGATTCTGTAATTTTTCTCTTGTTCATTGCCTTTTCTTGCTTTTTTTTTTTTTTTCTTAACACAACTCATCTTTCTCCTCCTCTTTTTCACTTTCATTTTCGCCACCGCAGTTTTTTGAGTTATCGAAAGTAAAAAAAAAAAAATTGCAGCGGGCTGCCGTAACCGAGAAAGACTCTGACATTTTTTTTTTTTGAACAAACCATTTCGCTTTCAAAGAGTCACCACTCTTCTCTTTTCTCTAGTGGTCGAAAGATTCTTGTGACTCATAGACCACGTAGAAATTGCTTCCAACATCGAACGTGGTTCCTCCTAACACCAAACCCACCATTGTCAAGTCTTCTTTTCTTTTTTTTTTTTTTTCACGAGTGACAAAGAGAAAATAAAACTTTAACCTGAGGATTGAAGGAAGATAATCTCGAAAGAACTTTACTTTCCCGGATATTCAACACTAATTGTTACGATTTCCCGAACTACTTACTAATTGTTTGACGAACGGCTTAAGACCTTTGAAGATAAAAAAACTCCGACCTTCAAAGGATATCATATAACCGGGGTGTCCTTGTTACCTTTCATGTTCTCATGAATAAAGAAATGTCGAAACGACAACAGGTGGGAAGACAACAGGTCGCCCCCGCTGCATACGAGATTCGTTTCAGCACGACCGACTCGGTTGGTATCAATTTCTCCCCTTGTCCTTTTTTAAGATAACGTTGTACTCTGAGATTTTCATTCGCATTTTAACGGTCAATTTGTCATACATGTTCAAAGCAGGGGGTAGAATTGTTCGAAATTCCGCCGCCCAACCAAGAAAGAAGTGTACCGGATCCGTTTAAAAAGCGTGACAAGATACCGCGAAATTCGGGTAGCGGATTGACATTGGAAGGTTTCGCGCAAAATGCTAGTACACCGACATCGCCTACTAACAAACAGAACAATGTTTCCCTGAAAAATAAGTTATCACCAAAGGATTTGAATAACTCCCCATCCAATGGGCTTGATGTCCCCATAAGATCAATGGAAAGGCAAGAACGCAAAGGCATATTTGCTGACAGGATGGAGGTTGACGAAACAATTGTGAACCTAAGTTCAGCGGAGAAGCGGAACAGGATGGATGACGAACCTGCCGCGAAACATGTTCAGAATAACAAGAAGCGTCCGTTGCCCGCGGAGGAAAACGGTAGTGATAAGGAGAATGGCTACTCGACCAAAGATACTTCCACCCAAAATTTGACTCACAGTGTAAATAAGGACTCGTACGTCACGGCCGAAACGGTCGTGCCTAGCAATAAGGAAAATATGATTAAAAATAACAATAAGAACCGAAAGACAATCATGTCGACAGAAATTAAGGATAATGATGTTCGCACTGCGAGTCGACCCATGGATGGATTTGCAACACCACCCGCCACTCCACCAAGTAGTCGGCCAATGACACCGCAGGGTCCACAATCGAGTTTAGTCGATGTCCCGCAGGCAACGTCAAAGACAAGGGAAATTCCGCCCCTCCCAAGCCCTCCGTCATCGGCCGGATCTCTGATAGCCTATGACTCCACACAACCATCAATGGCATCACCGTCAAGAATCCCTCGATTATCACCGTCAAGGCCGATCCTCACAGCATATATGATGGAGTTCCAGGAAGAGCAGGAGCAAGAAGAGGGGCAGGTGCAACAAGAGCAAGACGAGGGGCAGGTGCAACAAGAGCAGCAACAAATAAAAGGTCATTCGCGAAGACGGCCCACCATATCTCATGATGAGATGATCATACCGACAATTGCAAAGAAGCTAAAGATGAATGGACAGTTACCTTATCATAATCATGACGCTCTGCTTGGCGTCAGTGACGAACAAGACCTCTCGTCGGAGAGTGATCAAACGGATGTCGCCAACCAAAGTGAGGATTCGCTTGACGTTGAACAGCAAAAATTGCCGGAAAGAGAAGCCTCCTCCATATCCAAAAAATCATCAAAGATATTAAACAGGGTACGTCAAGGGTCGGCTCATAGTCGAAAGGATAGCGAAAGGACAAATTCCTATATACAAGTTGAGGAAACCTTGGATTCTATTGAGCGTGTCCCCAAATCTGACGAGGATAAAAAGCGTAAGAGAAAGTCACGAAGAGAGGAATATGTCTTGGTAATTAGGGATGAAGATGAGGCCGATGAATTCGGAGAAATTGCCGAACCTCGCTACTCTACGGTAAGCTAGATCTTCGAATCTTTAAATTTTATTAAATTCAATTCGTAACCTCTTTTTTTTTTTTTTAGTCACTGACGCCATCGGAACCTTCAATGTCTACCACGACAACATTACTTCCTTCCGAACGAGACTCTGCTGAACATGAGCATGATGAAAATAAATCGGATGAGATCGATAGTGTATGTCAAAATTATTGAATTGCTACGTTTGTCTTTTTTTTTTTTTTTTGACTCTAATCATCCGTTTGTTGTCTCGCAGGCTCCGTCGTTAACGCAGTCAGCTCAACAGGAAACGAATACTCCCAACTCAACGACTCAAATGGCTGTACCCAACAAGGCCTCTCCTCCTTTAGCGCTAGAACTCGAGAGGACCTTTACCTCGGGTCCAAACGAAAGGAAACCTAAAAAACACAAGAAAATCAAAAATAAAAAGAGCAAAGAATCTGTGGTCGATGATGATGACGTCAAAAAGTCTATCTGTTGTTGTACAATATGCTAGCTTTATATTATTATTATTATTATTATTATTATTATTGGTTGAGAATTTCTTATCTTCATGTATAGTTTCATCTATTTCGACTAGACTTTTTTTTGGTTGGGTCGGTATTCACATCCCCCGCAAACGCGGTGGAAGCTCGGGGCCTTTTGTGGCTCTTTGTGGCTCCCCGCAGGTCGGGGGAAAAAAAGGATAAATATCTCTGGTGACTTTTGGCGTCGAAAAAATCCTTCAGAAGAACAATGAACAAATTTGTATCGTAGTGTATTATTTTCCTGCATTTCTCCTTGTATTATTTTCCCTGTTTATCCCTTGCGAATTTTTGGCATCCCTGCTAGAACATTTTTATCACACCCTTTATTTTCATTTTTTTTTCTGTTGGACATTCATATCATTGCTATCCCGTGTTTTCAATTTTATATTATTGACGTTCTGGTTCATGAGATTAAGAAAGCGAAAAAAAAAAAATCACTTCTGTAAACCACACTTCACTTGCATTTTTGAAAAGATTCACACATTCTTTCAAATACAAAAAAAAAAAAAAGAAAAAAAAAAAATAAAGTGATGAAAAAAAAAAAAAAGATCTAACGAAAAAAAAAAAGATTTTTTTTTTTTCAGAAGGGGGTTAAGCAAAAACTTAACGATCTTTCAATCGTGTAATGATAGGGACTCGGAATGTGATGTAAGTGCAGATTTGTATTGAATTTAGTGAATTATGTGTGTAAAGGAACTTCTCTGAAAGTGCGATTCCCTCTTATTCACCGTTTTCAAACCCAATTTCGATTTTGCAAAGCGGGGGAAACGGAGGGATATATCAACGTCACTTCTATCAATTCGATTTTTTTTTCTCTTGCTTCATGAGAAACAAAGCATAAGTTGATGGTTTTGATACATTTCCGTTGGCCCGGAATTCTCTTGAGTTCGGTATTCTGATCATTTATTACTGCATATCGTTAGCAATATAGATACATCCGTTTTTGGCACACACTCATTTGAATATACAGTATAATTCGTATAAAATTATTAATAACATATAATAAATAACTTATAGTGTGACTCGAAAAGTTAGGTTAGAAGAATACAAAAGTATTGTACATATTCATTCAAATAGTATGGTACATACTATAGCTAAATTATACATATTAATATTTTTGTATTATATTATACTGTATATAATGTGAGTCATAATAAGTCTTTAAAATTTAATTGCCAGTGATCACTAATCAAGAATGTATTACAAAAATTTGCTCATTAAAAAATAAACTTATAAATTTTTAATTCCTCAATTCTTCTCTTGTATTGTTGATTGAAGTTAAAATGATTGTTATCATCTTTTATAATCAATATCAATTAATTTTATATTATTGAAACAAGGATATACATACCATAAGAAAAATATATACTTAAATGAAGAAATCTATCTTAACAATTTAATACAATCTTAATAAGTTACAAAAAATTGAAAAAATAATAGATTTGAAAAGGACTGATTATTTATAAACATATTTGAGTAAGGTATTACAAAAAATTCATGTTATATGAAAAATATATCTTTAATATTTATTAAAATTTTGATAATAAAATTAGATGAAACAATATTTCAATCAATTGTTATATAGATTTTAAGAATTTTTAATTATAATATTGATATTTCTAGAATAGTATCAATACTTACTAAAGTATAAAAAAAAAAATTGATGAAATAAATCAAGAAATATTTAAAAGATAATTGAAACAAAACTTTTTTTATAGATATGATTATATTTTAGATTTTTTATTATATTGTTAGATGATTATATAAGAAAAAAAATTGATTTACTAGATTCTTAAAATTAAACTTGTATAAAGAATTTTATTAAATAAATAAAATCAATATATTTTGTTTTGAATATAGAATTTTATATTAATATATTAAAAAAAAAATTGATAAAAATTAAAAATTTATTGATAAAGAGAGAATATAATTTTAATAAAACAATAACTTTAACCATATAAACTATTATAAAATTTTATTTTAAATTACATATTATTAAAGTTTTCAAATAATTAATTAATAGATTTGATTTAAATTTGATTAGAAACTTATAAAATATATATTAGATGAAAAAATTTATTTGATATATTATCACTTATATTTAATAAAAAATAAACAATTTACCAAATTAAGATATAAATAAATTGATAATTACTATATATAATTTAATTACATATATTATAAAAATCAATATATTCATAAATCATTAACAATTCATCAAGCAATTTAATAATAATTTATCAAATAATTCATTAACCATTTAATAAAAATTTATTAAAAATTCATCAAAAAATTTTTTATCAATTCATTAATAATTTGTTAAAAATTTATTAATAGTTTATTAATAATTCATCAAAAAATTTATTAATAATTTATCAAATAATTCATTAACTATTGTAACAGGCTGATCAGTAAGTCTGTTGCTAATAACCAAAAGCTCATATAACCTATAGATATAAGAGACTGTCCTTTTATTATATATATATACAAAAATAAGGCAGAGATGTAAAAAGATTTGAGCAAGTCTCAAGATAGTTTTTCCTAAAACTACTTATAACTTCATAGTTATAACAATCTATTCAAAAGATTTGTCTTAAGATTCATCATTTTATTAAGTTATTTAAAGAAGTTACATTTATATATTTTATACGTAGGCTATTACATAATTACCATAGCTATTCTAGTATTATGTCATGCATAAATTACTTCGTAATCAGCTAATTTTCTATTACCTCAGCTCATAGTTTCTTATCTTTTTGACATGAACGGATTGTTTATGTATTCTTCTATCTTGTAAGGAATATAGTGATAGTCAGTAATTAATTGTTTTGCATAAGCTTCGGTCATGTTGCAATCATTGATCATGTGACAATGGCAAAAATTCTGAACTTGGTCTGACTTCTTTGGTCTTTAACACTATTTAGAAAAAAAATTCATTAAAGTTATTAAAGTTTATTAAAATTTTTTTTAATAATTCATTAATAATTTGTCAAAAATTTATTAATAGTTTTTTAATAATTTATTAACAATTTATTAATTATTTATTAAATCTATTTATTAAAAATTTATTAATTATTTATTAAAACTATTAAAAATTTATTAATTATTTATTAAAACTATTAAAAATTTAATAGCTGTTTATCAAAACTATTTAAAAAAAATTCAGCAATAAAATAAAAAAATTGACAAATATATATATATATATATTTTAGTTATACAGATTGAGCTTTATTGATTTGGAATTTTTTGAGAAGTATAAATTAGATTATAAGAAGCTATATTTATAATTATTTTAACTATACTACTTTTTCTTATTCAATATAATATGATTTTACTTATTCTGAGTGAGTACCATCTTTATCAGTTACTCTGCTATATTCAGGTACCTAGTGTTCTAAGAAGCTACTAGGGACTATTATTTTTATTTTTAGAAATACTTTTTATGATATGTTTTATGAAATATAATTGGATCTTGACATAGAATATATTTAAATTTTTGTATAACATACTTGCTGTATGCAATTTCTTCAGATACTGTAATACTTTAATTTACATGTGGTCTAAGATAGAGCTCCTATTAATCCTTGGTGAGCTTAGTGACAATCTAGTTTTTCAAATGATCATTTTTAATCACTTTTCAAAGATAACTTATAGAGGTTTTTCTTGATTAATCAAAACCTTAGGTCTCTTCCAAACATATCCACCTAAATAGTTTCCATTGTAAAATTATGTTATCACAATTTCAAGCTAAATGAATCCCATTACTCTAATAATTTTAGTGATTAGTACAAATAATCAAAGTTTCTTAATATTTCCTATAAGTATAATAGTTTAAGAAGAGATAGATTCTATATCAGATTGATAGGATCTTGAAACAATTAATATTATTTTTGATATTCTTTCAATAGCTTCACATATTTTAGACAGTACAAGTGTCATAACTTCTTTTTGTCTGATACTAAAACTGACAAGAATCTGTTTGACCTGATTTATTATATTATGGTCAGACAGTGATATTTGATAGGTCTGGTGTATACAAAGATATATATAGTTGATATATATGTATTCTATACAATGTAACCTATATTGTAAATACTATTTATGAGTAGGATTGAATTGATAATTTATAGATAGTGACTTGGAAGTGCACCCACTGTACTATTGATCCATAGGACCAAACTTATATATAAATTTTTCTAAATTAAAGTTATAATTATAAATTATAAATAATATAAACTATAATATAATACTTAAATACAAATTAGGAAATCTATAGGTCAATAGCATAGTGAATGTACTCCCAGGTCACTATCTACAAATTATTAGTTCAATCCTACTTTAGAACAGTTTTTATAATATAGATTATATTATACAAGATATATACTTATCAGTAAAAATAAGTTCCTAAAGAAGAAGATAGAGATAAAAGTTAAATGTTTCTTATTAGAAAACATTAAAATTTTTAAATTAATAACTATAAAAAAACCATTCACATTTGTTATCTATTATTCAAATCATTAATTTATAGTATTTCCTGACCTTTGTTCTATTAAAGTGAAGAATTATGAATTTTGTTCCTTAAAAAGAAACATAAATAATCTATAAAATTTTATATGCTAAATATTTTAGGAATCATCATTACT
>CAJVPT010005148.1:0-12541 GCA_910592055.1 Acaulospora colombiana | reverse complement strand
CTATCTAGTACTATTTTACTTCTAGTTCAATTGATTAGAGAGTTGACTATTTATTTTTGATTGTTTTTTAAGTTATTATATTTCTGTTCAGAATAGTTTTAATATTATTTCTTATTTTTTTCACTTCCAATCTTTGACATATAAATTTAAAACCTTCTATAGTATCTTGGATATCTTTTTTCAAAGATTTCTATAGCATGTTAAAAATATTGTATTGAGTACAATAGTTTTTAATCTGATGTTTTGGATTGAAAGTATTATTATATTTTTCTATAGCTAAGCTGAGGACCTGTAGCTTATCTATTTCTTTTGATGTCTCTACTTTATTGTAAAGTTTTTTAATTTATGGGACTTTTCTATAACTGATAAATTTGGTACTGTGCTTATAGTACTTTTCTTCTAATTGAGATATTTTCTTTGTTGCTAACTTGTTAAATGCTACTTTACATAACAATTTCTCAAAGGTATCTTACAGTTTGTTTACTTGATCCTCCCTTTCATCTAAATTAGATACTTCTTGTAACAACTGTTCTAGTGATATTTTAAATTTATAGTTTACACTTTCACTAAATACTTGTCATTATAATGAAGATGTATCCTTTATATTGATTCTTCTTTGTATACTTGTAAGAGGTTTTGTGATTTTGCTTCTTGTAAAAAGGTCTTTGTTATATAAAATTATTAGAAGTATAGTGTAGTCACTACTCATAACATCTTCCATATCTTGGTTATCAGATTGAAGTAGTGAATAACTTGTTAGACTATAAGAGATCCAAATATAATCTATTCTACTATTACTTGTTAGGTTTCTTCTTATTAGAGTTTTTTCTTTATCTTTCTATGTGGCTTATATATCTATAAAGTCTCATTTATCAAGAAAGTTGGATAATGGAATTTTAGGTCACTATGATGATCTGAAGCTTGCTTTTGTGAATAACTTTTTATTTTCTAATAAGTTGTAGGCTGTATTAAAATCTTCCATTATTATTGTGTAAAAGCCTTATCCATATTTTCTTTTAATAAGGTTGGTTATTTTATTTTATACCATTTTGCATCTTGGTTTGTCTGAAGGAATATAAATCTGTATAATACAAATTTTCTTTCTTTTCATAAGTATATTGGCAGCAATAATACATCCTTCTTCTTTTTCTACTGATGCAATATTTTTTTCCAGATCTCTTCTAATTAAGAAACAGACTTCTGCCCAAATGGTATGTTATTGTTGATGCTATAGAAGTGTTTGTAGTCTTTCTGGTAATTGAAAACCTATTGTATATTAACTTCTATCAATTTTGTTTATATAACCCCAATATACTTATTCATTGTTTTAATATTTCTTTAACTAGGTTTTGTTGCTTTGTTTTATCTGTTATTCCTCTAATATTCTGTGTACCTATTCTGATCATCTTTTTACCTATCTTGTCCTCTTCTTTAGTTTTTTCTATTGGTCCATATCTACTATTGTAAAAATATTTTTCTATTTTTCTTGTAGGAATGTTGTGATATTTATATTTTCCTTCTTTTTTATTCTATTATTACTTTTTAAAGTTAATTTTTTGCCCATATTTATAGTTTTTGATAAGAAAACAATGGACTGTTGCTTCTCTTGATTACTATCAAAGACTGGTATGCCTTTAGAAGCAGTTTACTTTCTTATTACTGGGTCTTGATCTTCTGAAGCCTGTTTGTTCTTCTAGAGTATCTATTCTAGCATATAGTCTTTTTAAGTTGGCTAGAATATTTATTAAAGGATCTTGCGTACTTTCTATTTCAGATCTTGTATTGACTTTAGAAAAATCATTTCTATAGCTTCAATTAGTTTTCTATTACTTTCTATTGCAAAATATTCTTCTTTAGTGTTTTTTTTATGCCTTATTCTATTATTACTTTGCTACTTGGTCTGTCTTAAATTCTTGAACCTATAATAATTTGTTGAATTAAAAATAGACTCTATTGATTCATTATCTAATTGTGAGTCAGGTATTGATTTATTGTCTATTTCTATATTTTTAAACCTGAATCTTATATTATTATTATCATTTTTAGAATTTCATCTTTCTATTTTGGATATATATTTGATACTCCATAAGAGACAATGTCCCTATAAAAAGATATATTGTTTGTATGCCTTGTCTCTTTCTTCTTTGGTATTAAAGCAAACTACTGTAAAGTTATGCTTCTTGAGTGTATAATGATCTTTGGATGTATAGCATGTCTTAGCTTGTATATTATTCAGTACTCTGGTTATTAGACTGGTGTAGGTTTTGTCAGTATCTAGAAGTCTTACTGAGTTGTCATTTCTTTTAATTAATATTTGATTGATTTCATAATCACTAAGCTCAGACTTGAAAAATATAGCTCTTGATATTTCTGTGCTGATTGGAGTCATTCAAATTTCTTTAAGATTTAGATTAAGATATTTGTGCCATTTGATATAGACTTTCATTCATGGTTTTGTATTTACCTTATAGATATGAATGTTTCAATATCTTTATTTTTACTTTATTATACTCATAAAGATAAAATTTTATAAATGCTCATAATACATAATAAATACAAGAGTAGATACAAATAATATAACTATAAATATAAAACTATACTATAAGAAAAATATTTGATGCTCTTTTAATTTTTCCTAAAACAATTTTAAAGAGTAATCTAGTTATCCAACTATTATAATACTTTAACCTGAGTTATAGATTTTAAACACTTTGATATGTTTAGTGAATTCCTTCTCCCACCAAGGTTTTCCAATAGAAGGGTTATTAAAAATTCCCAATGTTACTTGATATCCTACTGATATAATGTTTACTCTATCATCAACTTAAATGTAAAAATAATGGGAATAGAGCTTACCTTTCAACTATTCTTAAAAGTTCCATCAATAAAGTTGACTTCTTCACATTGTATATCTATTAACAAGGATTTGTATTTATGATAGAAATCAAGATCATTGATTGTTTCATCAAATCCATCTTTGAATAGCCCTTCAAGTATAGAGAAGATAGGCTTTAAATAAGTCTTGAAACCTTGAATAGTTAATCCAAAATCATCAGTAATAAAAGTATAATTGTGAATACCAGTCTCTCTTTTCTTAGATAGATGAATCTGATATTTATCGAATTCATCTTCTACTTGCTTTACTAATTCAAGTACTATCTATTTATTAAGCTCATTGCAATCAGTCTTGAATATTTTTTGGAAGGTTTTCAAGCCAGTACTTCAGCAAAACTGGCCTTGGTTTCTTGATGAGCTGCCTTATATTTTTTTCTATACTTGATATGTTTATCAACTTCCATAGTATTCAGTTTGTAATATCTATTGAAATATTTCTTTCATGAAGTGTGACTGATAAAGTTATCACCATACTTAGAACATTTACATGTCTTAAGAGACAAAGGTTGTTTAGGTAAAGGTTGTTTATTCTTTGATTTACACTGTTTCTTATCTCCTTGATATCTTCCTTTTTTGGATAATGTTTTTTTTTTTTTAGAGGAGCCCAGATCAAATGGAGAAGAGAAGATTTGTCATTTAGAGTTATTAAAGCAAACAGAAGAAGTCCTGCTTATCTATTTAATAAAAAGCTCCTTTACTTTGTCCAATTGTTTTACAGATCCAAAGTACTTGAACATAGTACCATAGAGAAAGCTTATCTCTACAGAGAAGTTCATAATACTGTATTTGGTCCTTAAAACTGTTATCTTTCATTGTTTACTTTTTTCCTTAGGAAAATTTCCTTATATAGAAATTTTTAAGAAAAAAAAGAGGTCAGCATGGCATGTCTTTATTGTATATATATAAAGATACTTATAAGATATTTTGACTTTCATATACTAACTCACCTGTTATCAAAAAACTATTTCTCTAGATGCAACTTAGAAAATGATATTTCATTCCTTTACTAACTTGAATAAATCCTCTAATTAATAAAATCATTATCTACAAGTGATTACTATAGATCATTCTAAATTCTGTTTGCAATTAAAAATCAAGCTATTTAATATTATAATAAATCCAATTCTTAATGATTTCTATATACTTTTTTTTCTTCTTTCTTTCAAAAGCTTCTTTCTCCAGGTCTTCTAAGGATGTTAAAATTCTTTTTGCTTTTGTATAGTCTGTGTATTGGATTGTACTCAGGTCTTTTAATCTTTTATCTTTTTTAGTAATATTCTATTTCTTTTTACACTCTATTACTTTAATGCAGTAGCTGTTCCAGATATCCTTTTTGAAGTTTTTTTTATTTTATAACAAAGCTTATTGATTATGCTTTGTGTGAATACTAGAGAAATTTTAAGTTGTATTTTGAGATAATTCTTCAAGAAGATAGTTTTATTTTCTTCTATGTATTCACAAATAGTGTTTAAAAGGCTTCTATCAGATTGCTGGATCTTTTCTAACTATCTGCTTATCCAATTATCAATTGTGGGTGAACTTTTTTCTTATCTTTAATTTCTTTATAGATATAGTAGTTGATTTTCTCTTTTGCTTTCCATCATATGTCTTTTCTGACTTTTTTGGTGACTGGACATTTGAAAAGATGTTCTAATATCTCTTCTTGAAGTTCATATACTGAGCAAGTCATTATAGTATAAATATCTGATTTTCTTTTCTTGATTATCTGTAGTACTGGAAATTTATTATGGGTTAAGTTGGTTAGAAAGCTTTTGTCTTTATTAGTTTTAAAGGAGGTATCAAAGATATTAGATAGATTGAATTGATTCTAGAAGATTAATCAATCTATTATTTTATCTTTTTGGATTCACAGCTCTTGGATTCTTTTCTGTGCTGTTCAGTTTTTTCTAATTCTTTTTTTGTTAAATGTTTTAACAAATTCTCTAATACTAATCTCTATTGTATATTCACTTTATATAGCTATTGTAAGGACATTTACTAACTCTGATGGTTGATTCTAGATTATCAGATTCTCATATCTAGCTTGTTTAGCAAGTAGATCTACCTGATTATTGAACTTGTTGGTCCCATAAGTCTTGACCTTTATAATCTTCAATATAAGATCTTTTTTTTTACTAGATTTTTAATCTTATTTTATATTGACTAGTTGATAGTCTTTGTTTATCTCCTTGTTGATATCTCTGTTTGTAAACTGATGAACTTTCATGTCTTAACTACAATATTACAATCAGTAAAGATTAAAACTGTTGTATTTTGAAGAGCAGTAAATAGTGCAGTAAAAAGGATCAATATTTCTACACTAGTTGCCAATAGCCATATTAATGTCCCCACTTAGAATTGTTTTTTAACTTTGCCATCTTCTATTAGAATCCAAGCAAAATCTATTTCAAGTTTATTATCATTTGTCCATTTTTTATAGGAGCTATCTATGTAAAAAGTGAACTAATTAGCCATACTTCTTCTATTGTATTACAGGATATTTATAAGTTCTTCTATATGTTCGTCTGATTAAATGGCTTGTCTTATTAGTACAGTTTTCCAGTTTTTTATCTGGATTTTCACTTATACAGATCTAAAAATAGGTGAAGTTAATATCTATTGTCTTGTAATTATTTACCAGTTCATGGAATTGCCTGACAAGAGAACTTGTTTTTCTTTTTTCAAATTTTCATGTCTATTTAGTTGTGGGAGAAGGTGGATTTGTGATGTAACTACTTCTAATGCTTAAGATGATCTATTTGATTGAAGTAGAGTATGGTTTCTAATAAAATCATATAAAGACTGATATGGGGTGAACTGAATTTTGCTATTTAAGAATAATATTTTTCTTAATATATTAGTTAAAAAGCTAGAGTAAACTGCTCAATATGTTTTTCTTTTATCTGGATATACTGGAAATGTTTCAGTTTATATATTATAGTCTGTTCAATCTAGTTCATATAATGATTTTCTTAAGTAGTCTTGATTCTCTGTCATCTTTTCATGAATCTTTTTGTATCAAAAGAGAACTGGTCCTTTGCACTTGCTAATGAAAATCTGAATTGCTCTCTATTCCTTAAGTGTCATTATGGTTGTATTGGTAATTTGATCCAGAAACATGATTTTATACTTACATAATGATAGAATGGCTTTTTCATATTCTCCATCATTTTATAGAATTGACTTAATAAATAGGATACCTCCCTAGCAAAAAAGATTTCTTTTTATTTTCAACTTTGAAATGTAATCTGTAGATCTTTGACCAGGGCCAATATTGCAGCTGCCAGATTGCCTTTGATCAGTTTGTGTAAGTTTACAGAATTATTGAAGATATTCTTAGATTCTCAGTTTTTGATTTGACTCTGTTTCAATCAAATTATAGTCACCATGCCAAAGACTTCACTATTGTTAAGTTGATAAAATAGTACTGAAATATGGCTTTTCAATTATATTTTCCAAATACTTTTAAGACTATATATTTCTTTGTCATAAATACAACTATTTGGAATTGTTTACAGATTAAAGTTTTGTTCCTGAAAACTTTTCTGAATATAGCTGTTAGATTATTACATATCTTCTTATTCAGATATATATGTTGCATTTTATATTTTATTCTTGAAATCAAAACTCTATTAATAACATATCAAGTATATTTTTTTTTCAACTTCTTTTTAATTATTGTCTAAACTACTACCTAATTCTTCTGTTTTGGTTCTAACCAAATACCAAAAAATTTGACTTATTGATTATATGAACTATAGTATTTTCTATTCAAGCTTGAACAATTCTAGGATTTTAAGGATTTCGATTAATGGTAAAAAAAATTGACTTTGTCATATTAATTTGTGAGTCATTTGCTATATAGAATTTTTTTGCTTCTTTCAAAATACTTTCCAGATCTTTTTTTGATTTAGTAATCCAGGTCATATTATTCATATATATAATTTCTGCTTGTCTTAGAAAGAGCTTAGTTTTTTTCTCAGGTTTATAAAAATTGGATGACTATTTTTCTTCTATAGTATAATCCAATATGGTATTATTTTGAATTTTATATAGAAATAGATTATAAAAAATTCTTCATAATAATAAAAAGATTGTTTCTTCTTGATCTATATCATCTTCTGCAACTATTAAATTTGAAAATTCATTGGAAAAAATAATGCTACAACTTCTGTTTTTAAAGAGATCTATTATAATCTTCTTGATAATTGTTGGAATTTGAATTTGACCTATGACTTTTTCAAATATAAAGAGAGGTATTATATTATATGTCTTAGTGGTGTCTTGAAAAAAGATCTATAGTTCATTTTCTTTTCTTTCACTTCTTCACAAATACTATTCAATAGATGGATAGGTTTGGTTATACTTTTTCCTGGTAGATCAGCAAGTTTGGACCTTTGAGGATTTTGTGTTGTTTATATATCATTAATAAATAATTGGTAAGAATCTTGATAAAACATTTCTGAGCAATTTTAAAGAGAACAATAGGTTTTGTGTTACTCAATTGATATTTTCAGGGCTTAGGTTTAAGAATAAAATAGATGTTACTACTTTTTCATTTCTTAGATATTTGTCCAGTATTTAATTTAAGACTTTATTAAACAATAAGTATAAGGCCTCTTTTTCTTTAGTATCTAAATGTTTGAGCATTTCGTAATTGATATATAAAGGACCAGCTGTCTTTTTGTTTGAAAGATGTTGCAAAGTAGCTTCGAGTTTCTCTATTTTGATTTTCTCTATTAGTGATGAATATCATATTGGATCAATTCATTCTTTAGGTTAATATTATTTTTTTCAAGAGGAATCTAGACTTTCAAAGTTGATATTTCTTTATTTAAAAGCTTCTTTATAATAGTCTTCAGTCTTTCTTTTGATGGTTTGAGGATTAGTAGCTATATATTCTATTCCTTTCTGATTCTTGATTAAAATTTGGTCTAGTGTGATTCTGGATCTTTTGTAGTTCAGAATAGAGCTCAGTATTCATTTTTAATTAAATTTAAGGCCTTTACATCTGTTTTTTAAGGCTTCTTTAGTTTGGTTTCTGATGTGAAGACATTTTTTCTTCTTACATATTATTTTAAGGATATGCTCTATCTTAATAACTTTTGATAATAGTTATAAAATTTCTTCTTGTGACTGGAGAAGAGTTATTTCTTTATTAATGGATTTATCAAGACTTTTTGATTTTTGGATGGTTTTTTCTATATCTTTTAGGATTTTAGCATTCCAGTTGGCTTGTAATTTCTTTAGAAAAAAGTAAATCTTATTAGTTTCTCTATAGGTTTCAAAATCTTCCTTTAGAATTACTGATCCAAGCTTTATTTCTTTTCTCATATTAAGAGTAGAGTAGATTCTTTTCTTTTTAAGATGCTTGTATGCACTCTTGATAATTATTGACTTGAAATCATACCAGGCCTTATCAAGTTCTTAAAAATCATTTACTACTCTTAATCAGAGAGATTGAGAATCAATCTCTAGAAACTTGCTTTCTATCTAGAATTTGAATTTCTTCTATTATTTAACTGTAGAATTTACTGGGTTAGGTATTTTCTTGTCTTTTGATCTATATTATTCTTAAGCTTGATTTTTAAGCAAATTGTTTGTTGTTATTCTTGTCAACAATAAAGTTTGATCACTATCAAATAATATTTTCACTGGAATATTTTTAAATTCATATACAGTATATTGTTTAGACTGATTTCTGGTAATGATTAGATATAGTCAATTCTATTATATGATACAATATATTGTTCATCCATGTGAATGTAATGCTTTTTTTCTTCCAGGAGTTCTGAACATCTATTTAGTTCCAGTCTTTTAGAAAGTTGAAAAAATCTATTTTAGCTTTTTTATATCTAGATATTGTTTTATTAAAGAGTAGCCAATCTGCTAGTGGATTAATAACTGATTGAAATCTTCTATGATTATGACCTTAAAATAATTTTTTTGCTTGTTTAGAATTTTATTTTGAAGTAGTTGTTGTAGCTACCTACTTATAGTTTTTTCTAATAGTAGATACTATATACTTGATAGATATAAAGCTTATATCTTGTTGATAAAAAGTTGGCTCCTATATATAACCTTCTATTTTTTTTATAGATTCTAGCTTTTTTTTTCATGTTCTTATTGATGAAGAGTCCCATTTCGGATTCTCTGGGTTTTTTATCATTGCTACTATAAAAAAACTTATATATTTATTGTGAAATAAAGGTAAACTTTACTGCTTCATTTATTAACTTAATTTTATAGATACCTAAAATATCTATATTAAGTTCTTATAAGAGTTTATACTATATATTCTTTATTAATTCAGGCTCGTATTGATTTCTCTGATATTGTATGTTTCAACTGAAATTGCATTAGAGTTATCTATAGTATATTTGTTATATAGCATATGTTTTTTTTCAATTCTATTGATAGTGTTCTTTTTTAGTATACTTATAAAGTTATTCAGTGATGTATTATATATTATATAAAGAAAGACTATGTTGATGTCTGCTATTTTCTTTGGAATTGCACCTTTTCTCTAGGATGAGCTTGATTCTTCTTGAGGATCAAACTCTCTCCTAATATATATTAATTGAACTAGTGTTAATTTTAGGAACAATTATTCCATTGTCTTCTTCTTATCCTGTTTTGACTATCTATTTTTTCTTTAATTAGATTTATTTTATTATTAGTCATTTGAGAATATTTAGAATCTGGTAAAGAAAATCTTGATAGCTTTTATTTTTGAAGTAGGGACTTTCAGATCTATCATACCAATGTCTTCTATAACAATGTTTGATTGGCTCCTTGTTACTACCAGTAGTAAAATGTTGAAGAGTTTCTATTGTTCTAGTAGTATATTTGTTGCCTTGAAAGTTACATCTTTTCCTTTTTTTTCTCCTTTCTAAATCTATTCTTTTTTTAGAATCTGTTTCTATTTCTGTTTCATCCTCGGATATTATATACCAATTGGTCCCAGTATTGCTTCTGATATCAGTTTGATCCAATTGTCTTAAGTAAAATTTGCCATATATTGTTTTGAAGTGAACTTTCTCTTTATTATCTTCACTACTTTTTGTATAAGCCAATTCTTTATCTTATATCATCTCTTTTTTAAAATGCTCTTTAGCACTTTTGTTGATATGATCTTGTCTTCTTAAGAGTAATTTTGTTCTTGTTTAAAATGTTCTCTAGCATTTCAGATAAGTTTATAGCCATAAATAAATATATATTATTTTAAAGTATTATTCAGATCTTGTGCTGATAAGAAACAAATTATTGCATGGCCTCTTTTCTTTAGTGTATGTGGATTTCTAGGGATGTAACATAATTTGACTTTGATATGTTTGACTGCTTGTGTGATTAAACCAGTGGTAGTGTTATATGTTTCATATAGCTACAATGATTGTAAATTATGCTATTTAATAATTCTATTAATTTCATTATTATTAGGCTCATATCAGGTGAAAATAGCCCTAATAGTTTATATATTAATATGAATTATTCATTTCTTCTCAAGATTGATATATTCCTTATGAGAGGTAATATATATCTTGATTTATTGCTATGATTATGAATGATTATAAATATAAATATTTGTTGCATATTCATATTTATTAAGAGCAAATTTGATTTCTTAACATGAATGATTTTAATCAATGTCTATAAGTGTAACTACTAGTAAGGTTTTTTCTTTATCTTTTGTTTGCTGAAAACCTTTTTTATTTGGTGATAAATAGAGTTTAACCATTTCTCTATATCTATAGATATAATAATAAAGTTTTTTTCCTCTTTTTTATTAATATTTTTGAGATATTGTAATGTATCTTCTGCAACAGAATGTTGTCCATGCATTGCTATTAATAAAAATTTTTTTGAAAAGTTAAAAATCTTTTGGCAAGCCTAATGTATTTTACAAGTATACTATTTGTTCTGTTTCAGTTTTTCCTGAAAGTCTGAAAGTAATCACACCTATTTTATATTTATCATTCACCTTGATATAAAAGGAATTGATATTGAATGTCTTTAATCTATTTCTTGTCTTGTATATATGTTGTTCAGCTATATTGTTTTCTTTAATTTTTTTACTAATAACTTCTATTTTAATTATATCTTTGAGCTCCTTATCTTTTATTTCAATTTCAGTAATATTTGGGATTTTGATTGTTATGGTTGTTTGGATTTTCATGGCTATTGCCTTATTTAATAAGCTATGTATAGGAAGTAGGGATCTCAATTTTTATCCGAATCTGAATGATCCGCAGATTTGATCTGAACAAATCAGATCGGATTTTAAATTTTTTGATCTGTTTGTATACGAATTGGATTCTAAATTTTGTATCCAATCAGATTTCAAGTTTTAAAACCTAGCTAGGTTAAATAAAAATCAGCAGTTTAAATGTAGCTATTTAAAGTAATTAAAAAAAAAACCTCCTGGTTTTTTTTTTTATATTCCTTTAACACATTTACATGTTTCTTTAAAATTTTGTGATATTTTTTATGATATTTTTCTCCTTGCAACATTACTGGTATTATTTATATCAAAATAAAATAGAATACAACAGTTTTTTCGATGATTCCAATGAAATAAATGATGGAAGTTTCAGTTTAGATAACTATGAATTGAGTGATACTAGTAATGTTGCAACAAGTAGTTTTTTGAAGGTATCATTGAGTAATAAAATAAATTATAGAAGTAAAGTGTAGAACCATTTTATAAAAGATTTCGATTTCAATGAAAGTAAAAAAGTTTCCTGCAATTATTGCAGCACCAAATATACCTGTAGTAGAGGCAGCACCTTTAATCTTTTCAAACACTTAGAAAGAAACCACCTGATAAAAATAAATCCAACTTCCGATAAACCTTTAATCGGGAATTTTTTTAATACTATAGTGGTCAGTATAATATATATTTATTAAATTTAAAACTATATTAAATTTATTTTTTATATAGTGAATACATGAACCTGAAAAAATAAAACAAAATCTCATCTGATAGATTGTTATAAATCAACACTCTTTTACGATCATAGAGGAGCCAACATTTTATACATTTATCCAATCAATTTCACAAAAAACTAAAATACCAGCTGCTGTAACTGTTAAAACATATATAATGGATTCGTACTTGGCTGATCAAGAAAAAATTAAAAAAATTTTGCAAGAAGTGGAGAGTTATATTTTATTCACCCTCAATATTTGGACATCAACTTCGATGAAGGCATTTCTAGTAATAACTGCACATTTTATCAGCAGTGATTGGAAAATACATAATACAACATTAGATTTTGTACAAATCTGGGGCATGCATACAGGTGAAAATATTAAAGAAAGTTTTGTATCATGCTTATGATACAAAAGAAGATAAATTTATTTTACATTAATATATTGCAGTTATATGTTATAACAAATATACGTATATATATATATATTTTTTAAAGATAATGGGAATAATGACTGACAATGCATCAAATAACTTGTTATTTATTAAATCACTGGAAGAATGGGGAAATTTGCAAGCAATTTCTTTCGATGCAGAAGAGAACCATTTTCGATGTCTTGCACACTGCATTAATATTGGGGTACAAAAAACCTTGAATATACTTTCAAATAAATTGCAGAAGGTAAATTTTTTATAGATAGGTTATTTTTTTTATAT
>CAJVPT010005147.1:0-12541 GCA_910592055.1 Acaulospora colombiana | reverse complement strand
TGTAAATCTCAGGTTTGCGAGTATGTAGTTTGTCTATTGTTGGGAGTTCAAGATTCCATAGTTTTATGATGAATTGTCTGTGGCTGTAGTCTATGTTGTCTGTGTGGTTGCTTGTAATTTTTGTTGAATGTAGGTGTTGGAATATCTTTTTCCAGTCAATGTCAGCTTTTTGGTGTTGATTAAGTTTGCAGTTTTGATCAAGTAAGATCCATTTGTGTGTGAGTGTGACTTGTCTCATTCATTTTATTGTTTTATGGATGGTGTCAGTAATTTCTGTCTTTTGATTGAAATTGAAAGTGATGACCTTGGGTTTCAGAAGTTTTTGTATCAGGTTGCCGCTGATGGTATTATCCTTTAGTCTTTGTTTGGCTAACTTGTTTGCTTGTTTTAATTCATCATTGTTATTTTCTTTTTTGTTAATTTTGATCCAGTTGATTGAAGTTTGTGCTACCTTGATGCAATAGTGTAGGTTGTGGATGAGTCTGATCTCTGATATGTTTTTGATTTGTCCAAGTGATGCTTTTTTAAGCTCCGTGATAAGTTGAACTGAGTCTGTTTGTATAGTTGCTTTTTGTCTAAATGGTAGAGTGCTGATTGCAACAGTTGCAGCTAAGATCTCTGCTTTAAAAGCTGAGCACTGCCCTTTGATTCTGAGTTGGAAGTTGTCCTGCTGTATCATGCTAGTTGAGAAAATGATGCCTACTCCTAAGGCATTATGATTATTGTGATTAAAGGCTCCATCTATCGTTATTTTAATCGTCTCATTAGTGTTGATATTTTTGTTAATGTTTATAAGTTGTTGTATTGTAAGGGCTAAAATATTTATTAGCTATAATAAGTTTTTTATAAAGGTTGGAGTTGCGTCTACCTCAACTGCTTTCATGGTTTGGTTGGGTTCATTGAGCCAGTATTGAGTACTACTAGGGGAGATCTGAATCCTGAACTGTGACTTTTCTGATATTTCTGCATTTGTTTTGGATGTTTTAATTACTGGAGCTTTATATAGTGATTTTGTTGGGACTATGAAGCAGCACATGTGACTTCTTTTGTCTATGTGTTGATTTAGTTTGCATCTGGAATATTTTGCTAATAGTAAGATGTCTGTGATGAGATAGTGCCATAGTTTTTGTCTCGACTCACTTGTTTTTCGATAGTGAAGTTGTGGTGTCACTGAAGAATATACTATAACTTATTGGAATTTCTTTGTTGCTCTTGTTCTGATTCTGTGTTACATTTAGTTTGCAATTTGGGGTTAAGTTGATTAAAATTTGCATGGTTATTAATGTAGATTTGTGTTATAGCTTTGAGTGTTGTAAAGAAAGAAGGTTGTTTTCGCTTATTTGTTTTATTGTGGAGTACTCCTACTTGGTACCAATTTAAGGCCTTAATATGATAGATATTGAGGAGTTGTTTGACTCATATTATATTGTATGCTCTTAATCCCTTTCTATTGGAGTTGTACCATTCATCAGCCATAATGTCTTTGATATAGGTGAGGATATAATTGTTATTTCTGGTTATTGTTTAGTGATGTAATATAATATTTTGGGCATGTATGTTATGAAGTACATCATATATGAAGTTTGCTTTTGATGGGAGGAGCTTTGGGCACTTTCTAAGAATGTCTTCTTTTTGCCATGCCATCCACTGCAGTTGTTGTGTTCTGAGTCTAATTATTTGTTCTACCAGGTTGTTACTATATTATAATTCTTAGAAATCACTGCAGTGATTCTGTTGTTGTCATGTTTTAATTTCCATAATGTTGTATTGATTGCTGAGGTGTGCTAATGAAGTTGGAACAGTTTTTGAGAGTTTAACACGATGTTTGCAGCAACTGCATATATGGCAGTCAATTCATTGTATTTCATTTTTCATTAATACCAGGTCGGTTAGAAGGTATTCTATTGTAGAGAAGAGAACATGATTTGTAATATAATGGTGCATCTTGTCTGTTATTTGTTTTCTGGCTATCGAGTTGCAAATTGTGATAACTTTCCTTTTAATGAGATTACATTAATATTGTTTTCCTTTCTTCCTTTCATGGCATATACCTAAAACTCTTATTGCCTGCATTTTGGTGATTGATGTTACTTCATGTTTTTGGAAAGTGATACTTTCCTGTGGGCTATTCAATATTAACAGTTCAGATTTGAGAGAGTTGACTGTGATGCCATTGAGGTGATAAAAGGAGGCACTGACTTTCATAATATCTTCAAGTTGCTCTCTGTTTTGGGCAATAAATGTGGTGTCATCCATGTATGCTGTTACTGTAACATTGAGATTTGTAGGACTGCTGTTGTTAAGATTTGGTCTATGGCTATTAAGTTGGTAGCCTTTCATTGAGCTGATTGTGCTTATTAAGGGGTCGTAGTATATGTGCCAGAGGAGGGGTGAGATTGTATCCCCCTGATCGATTCCTTTTTCGACTTGGTATAAATTAATAAGCCTGAAATATGTGATTACCTTGTTGGACCTGTTTGTAAAACAGTTGTTGATTATGTTAATTAATTTGTTTGACATTTTTATTCATTAAAGTGAGGTGGTCAATCTTTGTGTATTGCTGGTATCATATGCCTTGCTCCTGTCTTGAAAGAATATAAGACATTGTTTGTTTGTTTCCTGTGCATCTTCTAATACTTGATTTATAATGGTGATAGGTTTGTATGTGCTGCTTTTGGGGAGTGCTGCCTGGTTGTTTTTTGATAGGATTGGATGTTCAATCATTATTTTGGCTAGTCTATTATTTATGAGTTTGGTGAAAATTTTTTTGATAGATTCAAGGAATGTGATAGGTTGAGTAATGTTGATGTTGTGTTGTCAATCTTTTGGTTTGGATATCGGGTATATTGTACCTTCTTTTCATTCAGTGGGTAGTTTCTCATATGTAAGGATATTGTTGAAAAGTGTAATTATGATCTCTAAGGTTTCTTTAGACAAGTGTTTGTATGCGAGATAAGGAATTTGTAATGGTCCGGGGGCTAATTTGTTACTGGCATTTTTAATTGCTTGTTATACTTCTTCAGTAATAAATGGGGTGAGTGCAGGTTTGACCATTCTTCTTTGATAGTGGTGATGGGTTAATATGCCTTCTACCAATATGTACCTTCCAGTTTGAAAATATGTTTCTTTTTTGTCCAGTTTTTAAAGTGTGATTGGACTGTTTCTTTGATTTCATAAGGTTTGTATATCAGAGTCTTTGTGTCTCTTTTCTCTTTGATAAGTTTGGTTGTAAAGATGCTTCTCATAGGATTAATTAAAAGTGTTCTGATGAGTTTTTTTTTATCCATGTCGAACTATTTATTATGATTTCTGAAGGCTTGATCTATATTTGCTTTGGTGATCTTGTATATGTTCTATTTGTTGATGATCTTTTCCAGTGTGATTAGTTTATCAATTTTCTTGTTTATAGCTTTAGTATCTTTATTATGTGGAAAGGTATGAATTGGCACATATTCGTTAATGGCTGTGTGTAGATTGGTAAGTTGTTTGAAATCAACTGTACTATCCTGTTTGTTGTAAAGGTAGATTTGCTTTTTGTATTGTAGCAGCTGAATGAAGAGTAAGGGTTTGGTTAGCTTCAAGTATTTGGGTCTACTTCTTTGCCTCTCCCTATATTTTTATATGTGTTTTTGTGGCATTAACGATGACTTGTCTGAGGTGGTTTCAAGTTCTGTTGATATCTGTCGGTTTTGTCTTGAGGACGTTATGGAGTGTTGGAATTTGTGTGTCAAGTTCAGCAGCAAAAGCATTCTATTGTTTGTCTGTGGTCTTTTCTCACTGGAAACGAGTGTTTGCATGAGATCGTCTGTTTTACTTGTTATTTGTTTATAATTGCCAGCTTTCTATGTATGTTATCTGTAGATTGTGATCAGTTGTGATGTTCGTATCTTCTGTTATGAATGCATCTATTGTGCACCATGTAGGATATGTATTTGTCCAGATCATGTCAATTCTACTGGAGGAGGTTGTGAAGTGCCAAGTGTATTCTTTTTTCTGTAGGTTGTAATATTGGTATGTATCAATCATGCCGAGATTATAGAGTTGTTCACAGAAGCTGTTTGTTTTGTTCTTGTGTATTCTTCTATTGTTGGAGGCTTTGTCCATTCTGTTCAAGGGACTTATATTGAAATTTCCTCCAATAATGATATGTCAGTTCATGTTGTTTCGTTGTTTGATTCATTTGATTATTTGATTCTGTACTGCTATTCTGAGTTTTTCGGCTCTAGCTAGTGAGTAGACTCCAATTATTCTACAGTATAGTTTGTTGGGCAGTGCAAGATCTATACATATGACTCTATCTAAGTATCTCTGTATTTTGATAACTCAGTCAGAAAGAGATTTTTTGATTGCAACCCCTATCTCGACACTGATATTGTTTTCTCCTTCCCATCATGTTGAATAGTTTTCAGTTTTCTAGTGTTTTGTGTTTATCCTTGTTCCGTTTGTTTCTGTTGATATAATTATGTCCCAATTGTTGATTTGCCATATAGTAAACCATGTCTCTCTCTTGAGTGTATCATTTAGATCCCGGCAATTAAGTGTTGCAATAGTCCAGAAAGGTTTTTTGAGGGAGGTTCTGGATGTGTTTGTTATAGTATCTTGATATAATATTTCTGTTATGTGGTAGTAGTAGTTGTTTAGGTTATTTGTTTTTATGATTGGTACTGTCGTTTCTGTAGTGCTATAATATGTTTTTCTTGTTGTTGATATTATCATTAGATTGCTACTAGTTTCCTCTAATGTATTGATATAATTGTAGTTGTTGCTAATTTGATTTTTGTTATGAGTTGTTTCGTCATCTGGTTTTGTTGTTATTGGGCAGTTGTTCTCATTATTATCTTGTTTATTGTTGTTGCTGTTTGAGTTATCCATATTACTGAGAAGTAGATTGTGGTTGTCTCGCATTACTAGGAAGGATATTTGCGATAGTTGATACTAGTATGTTCATTGTTCTATCCATATTGCCAATGGATCAGTAGAGTTGCTGCTGTTGTTGTTGAATATCCTGGATGTTTGTTTGTTCGGGGATTGATTCATTAATGGGAATGTCTACTGTATTGCTTTCCTGTATATATTCGGTATCAGCATAGCAGTATCGTTCAAGATCGTCGATATGTTCGTTGAGATTATTGAGTGACACTTTGATTGTTGTGAGTTCATCCCGGATCGTGGTTAGCATTGTGAGAATATCATCAGTTGAGTTAGGATTACTTTGCTGGTTTCTGATAGCGTGGGTTAGTCTTTTGATTGCTGAGGTATATGAGACTGGTCTGGTTGATTTGTTTTCAGATGATGTATGTGTGAGTTTGTGAATATGAGTAGATTTAGCTGGTCTGAAACAATTGTAGAGTTTTCTAAATTTGTGGGCCTGTTCTTGATTGTATTTATTCTATTGTTTTCATCACTCCTTAATTGTACAATTGACTACGAGGTGTTCTGGGCTGTTACAAATGATACATAATTTTGTGTTGATAGGTTTGCCAATTAGAGTGGTCTCCCCTAGGTTGAAGGTTTCTTGCAATGCTTGTTGAAGTAGTTGTTCATTTTCGAAGCTGAGGACTGCATACTTTCTGGGTTTGTATGACATCAATTGAGGTATGTAGCATGTTTTTGCTTGCAGTTGTTGACATATTTGTTTAAGGTCAAATGCATAAGTTCCTGATGGGAGGTTGGTTAGTTTTAGGGAGAAACATCCTCTTTCTTTCATTTGTGTTAGGTTCCATATTGCGTCAAAGATCCTTACTAAGTTTGATTTAATCAGGGTACTCCGGAACTTGAGTATTTTGAGCTTGTCTTCCTTATTGGTAAAAGTGATTGTGGCTGCCTACCACATTTGTTGAGTTGTATTCTGATATTGGTGATCTGCCCAAATTTGACAAATGTTTATTGTACATCTATGAATCTTGTATTCAGGGAATATCCCAAACTCTGATGCTTTTTTCCTTATCAAGTTTACTGATGATTTTGGGGAGTGGTGTGAGCGTAGAGTTATCCGATTCTGTCAGGGAATATTGCTAGCTGCAGCAGCAGATTGGCGATCACTGAAGATAGTAATGATATGGTCAGTTTTTTCTATTCATTCGTTTTGGATTGTGAAGAGTCCTTTAGGAGAGTTGAGTGTCTTGGTGAGAAAGGTAATTTTCTTTCCAGTAGAGTCTTCTGGTAGGAGGTCTGCTTTGATTCCAAGTTTAATTCTTTCTCTGCTGTATCTCACATTTCTGTCGAAGGGTGATCGAGGTCTTGGTCTTGTACCCTGTCTTGTTTTGTTTTTTCTTTGTTATCTGATGGTATGCCAGTCTTGATTTTCTTGAGAGGAGGTGTGGTCTTTGAAATCCATTTCAATGTTTGAGTCATCTATTCTGTGGAGTCTTGGATTGTTCGTTTCTACTTCCATCACTTTTGCTATGGATATCTCACCTAAGTTGTTTTGAATTTTGTTTCGTGAGTTTTGTTTTTCTTCGACTTGATCACTCCAAGTATGATTGGTTTCTTTGGTGTGTGTGCTGCCTGTTATTGTTGTGGTGATGTCTTTGTCAAGCATGTTTGTTTGTGAAGTAGTTGGGGTTGAAGAGAAAGTTACTTTGTACAAAATTGTTTGTTTTATAGTGGGTTTCTTTTTCATTTTTTGCATTTCTTTGCTGATAGAGATGGTTTTTTCGTTGGTGAGTTTGTTGATGTTGTAGTTAGGCCTACTATTCAGATGTTGTGTTCTTTTAGTTCTCTCTATCTTATAACTGTTTCTTGCATTTTTGTGGTTTTTATTGCTGCACCACAGAAAAACAGGAAAGAGTTGGGTTATAAAAATATGTATAATTTAATAAAATATTATTATTATATAATTTTATTTTTTTAAAAAAAATATTAAATAAAATTATTAAAATATTAATAAATAAATTATTTTTCTTTATTTAATTTATTAAATATCTTAAAAACTTATTAATAAATAAAAATAAAATTAATTTATATTATTTTTATTAATTTATAATATAGTTTTATATTTTTTTAAATTAAAATTATGTTTTAATTAAATTAAATTAAATTTAAATTATTTAATATTTTTTATTTAATTTTAATTTTTTTACTAATAATTATAAGTTAATATTTAAAATAACATTAATAAACTATATATAATTTTATATATAGAACATTTTTTATTAATACTAAAAATTATATTTTAAACTTAAATTTTTCAAAAATTAATAATATTTATTTTTTAATAATTAAAAATAATTTATTTTATTAATTTTATTTTATATTATATGAAATGTCAATTCCGTAGCTCCTGAAAAATATATATTGTTTTATTTTTTTATTATAGAATTTGGTAGGAAATTTTATTTTCTTTTTGATTATTCTTTAAATTTCAAAAAAATTTTATTATCAATAAACTTTGATTATAAAGAAAAATCTCTTTGAATTTAAAAAAAGAACTTAGTGAAAAAACCATTGATTTCTTTTTTAGGAGATAATTTCGCCTCCTCCTTCTCACCACCACCTATGGAACTTGAGTTCTTTTTATATTTTTTTATTATTTATAAATCATGAAATTCAAAATTTCAAAAAAAAAATGTAACAAGATTTGCATAATGATTACATAATTTAAAGTTTGAAAAAATAAAAAATAAGTTGTATAATGATCAATCAAAAATTAAAATATCTGATTGTACAATACGAAAATTCAAAATCCCTTCAAAAAATCCAAAATATTTTATATTAATAATCTAAATTGATAATATCATCAACTAAATCAGCCAGATTATAATCTTCTAATTCTCCTTCATCACTCTCATTATTTTTTTCATCAATTTTTTTTCTTTCTATAATAATAAAAGGTTCTCTTTTTAATATTTCATTATGTAAATCAATAACATCTTCTATATTAAGAATATAATAACTATTATTATAATCAAAAATATTTTTATTTTCTTTTAATACTTCTTCAATATTTTCAATAATTTCTTCTTCCTCAAAATCATTTCCAATAAATTATAAGTATTGATAATTAGATCTATAATCTCATTATTTGAATAATTATTTTTAAAATAACTTAATTTATTTTTGGAATTTGAAATTAAATACCTATAAATTTTTGTTATTGATTCAAGACTTTCAATATTCAAATTTTCTCATCATTTTTCAATTATCTAACCCAAAGTAAAAAAAATTCTTTCATAACTAGATGAATTTGAAATTATAGAAAAAAATTTTACTAATTTTTTCTTGATAGCCAGGTTGCAAAAATTCAGATTTATAAAAATCATCTAATTTTTGCTATCTTTTTCTTTTATTATTATCAGTGTCTTTATTTAAAGAGGGAAATTTGGCTTCTTTAGCAATTATGTTAAAAAAATATGTTATAACAGGTTCTGGATAAGAAGAACATCTATTTATTAAATGCTAACGAAGTTTTTGTAGTTTTTCATTTTCTCAAAAATTTTTACAATAATTACAAGTAACTTGATAATGTCTATTACTTTTTTGTTTACCTTTTTTAATATGATTCCAAACTAAACTATTTGGTTTGCCAAATTTGCCTGAAAAAGAAATCTTTAAAAAAAATTTTTTTTAAAAAAAAGAGGACAAAAAGGAATAAAATCTCATATTACTATAAATAAATATATAATAATTAATCTGAAATTTTTTGAAATAGATCTTTTGATCAAAATTTGTACATTATATTCTTACTTTTGATTATCATATTACTTATTTCCTTACTTTCAGTTATCAAATTACTTATGTCCTTAGTTTCATATATCAAATTGACTTTCAGTTATAAAATTGATTTTCAGTTATAAAAAATTGACTTTTGGTTATAAAAAATTGCTGATCAGTAATAAATTGACTATCAATTATAAAAATTTGACTTTCGGTTATATAATTATATTCTCTAACCTAAAGTCTAGAGGAAACATAAATCCTTTTTGGTTATATAATTATGTCCTCTAACCTAAAAACTGAGGAGGACATAAATCTTTTTTGGTTATATAATTATGTCCTCTAACCTAAAGTCTGGGGGGACATAAATTCTTTTCGGTTATAAAACTTTCAGTTATAGGACATAATATTAGACTTTAGGAACCTATATTTAGTAATAGCATATAAAAATTTTAAATAAATATTGTCAAATGAGTAAATATGTATATATCAGATAGTAAAAATTAATTTTTTAATAGTAGTAAACTTAAAATAAAAGATAGAAGTAGAAAGAATTTGATTAAAATAATATTGGATAACAAATATATAAAAAATAATAATAAATGCAACTTTGAATCAGTTTTAAAAGTTTTTGAAAGTAGAAGAAAGTTTTTAAGATAGATTAAAAAAGATAAGATTGATTAATATTTGTATTTAGATTAGTTTTTTTTTTTAACACACAATGTTAAAATGGCTTGTCTTTATTAAGATACTTGAGAAAATATTAAAATAATTCACAGACCTTCTCATACAATAACTAACTCATCTTTGTATATTATTAGTTGAAAAATTACACTACTTAATAAATATGATATATTGTATTTTCTAAGCTAGTTCAAATTAAACAAAACTAAGTCTAAACTAGATACTTTAAATCAAATTTAGGGAACAATATTATGCTCTCCTAGTAGCTTGACATAGTACTTCTAAGTTAATCAGGGCTATTATCAATAATTTATCACTATTGATTATCCTGAAAAACAATGAATTGCTAAAGTTGAAACTGAAAAAAAAAAAAATGAAAAACAATTTAAAGCCTTTCAAAAAATTCTTGCTTCATTTTATAACCTTTTCTCAAAAAGAGTCTTGCTTGATTGGAATATTCTTCTTTGCTTTATTTGGATCTTAAAAAGAATATTTTTTGTCATTATCTACAGCATCAGATAAATCTTTATTTAAGCATACACCAGATTAGAATAGTTCAAGAGAAACTAAAAGACCTTAGCTTTTATCTCAGGAAGTCTTTTTACCACTTGAAAAACTTAGAGAAGAAATAGAATTTATTTGTATAGATCTATCACACCTTTTGATGTCATAACTGTTTTCTGAAATCAAATATACATAGTTGGAAGTGAACTTCTTCTAGAACTTTCTTTCTTATATCACTTAGGATATAATAGGAACATGTGATTGTAACCAATAGAAGCTTGTTTACTTTTCTTAAAATCCATATGTTTTGTATCAGCCAATTACCTTTGGTAAAGATTTGTACTATCCAAAATTCAGGGTCAAACTGGAATAGACAAAATTCCTCAGAAAACCATGAAATAAATAGCTCTAAGAGGTTCACAAGTGACTGGAAGGGGAAAAATAAGCCCTTCTATTATCAAAAACCTCTATATACCTCTTGCTTCAAAAGTAAAGAAGACTTTTATGTACTTTACTATTGGTTTTTTTTTCTTTAGAAACTTTCTTATTATTGGTATCAAAGATGTTACTTGACTTGTTCTTGATTACTAAAAGTCAAGTTTTTGATCAAAGAGAATTGTAAACAAATAAGGAAGGGTAAAGGTGACTCTTGAAGTTACTTTTAAAGAAGTTTTAAGAAAAATGTTTAAGACTTTTTAGCAAAGAAGCAAAAAAAAACTTTTTGTGAATATCTTTTTTGTATATAGTTAAAGAATTAACAGAAAGAGTTTATTTGTATTGAGATTTGATTTATAAAAAGTATTATATATACTATTAATAATAAAATAGTTTTTTAAACTATTTATATAACAAAATTTATATTACTCTTTCCACTGATTCTTTGATCACATACAAAAAAGATATTCACAAGAAGTTTTAATACTTCTATACTAATAGAGTTTTACTACTTTCTTTAAACCAACTCAAAAAGTTCTCTTAGAACTCCCTCACCCTCTTATTTTATTTTTGAACAAACTAAACTCTCATGATTTACAAAGTTTAGTTCCTACCTTTATTAACAATAGCAAAAAAGTTTTTAAAGAAAAAAGAATTAACAGTGAAGTATCTGTTACCTCTCAACTATAGTGAAAAAACAATAGAAGTTAAGTTCCAATTCAAGAACTTACTCTTCTACCCTTTGACTGATATTATGTCTTTAAGAGCTATCTTTTTTATGGTTTTCTGAAAAATCTTACTTATTCTAGCTTGACCTTGAAATTTTGAATAGTACAGATCTCACTAATTCTAATTAACTGACATAAAACATATTAGACAATATTGATAATCAAGCTCCTATTGACCATCTCACATATCTGAATACATTTTCTCGGTTCTATAAGAATCTAGAATTCATCATATGTATTAATGCAGATGGATATAGAACATGTTACCAATATATTATTGGGTATAAGAAAGAGTTCATCTGACTATAGCAAAAATTACAAGATGCTCTATTAACCTTTTTTCAAGTCAGAATCACTTATATCTTAATTGTATATTAGGTAGGTTTTAACCTTTACTACTTGAAAAAGTCTAAAGCAGAGAAAGCATGAGGCTATCAGGAATACTCAGTAGTAAAGTTTGTATGCAAAACAACCTAGAAAGTTTTTATCCTATTTTTAAAAAATTCCAATCTGAAAGACTGAAAGGTTAATATCACTTTATCAATTGAAACTCAAGTTTAAAAATATTAGTAGTGATGTGTGAGTCAGCCAGATAATCTGGAAAATTCTCATTGATCACTAATATTAATGGTCATCAGTAATTAATAATGGGTCCTTAAAGTATTTAGCATATAAAATTTCGCAAATCACTTATATTCCTTTTTGAGAGACAAAATTCATAGCTTTTTACTTTAATAAGGACAAAAGTCAGGAAATACTATAAATCAATAATTTAGTTAATGAAGAATAATTGTAGATAGTTTTTTTATAGTTATTAATTTAAGAGACATTTAACTTTTGTCCTTGTCTCCTTCTTTAGAGACCCATCTTTACCAGTAAGATATATCTATTATGAAGCTAGATACTATTCTTTTTATAAGAAATTAAATTTAAAATAAGATATACAAATAGATAAGTATATTTATATTTAAATAAGAATAGATTTAATTAATAATATACTGGAAGACTCTCAAGTCACCCATGTAAATATCAATATTTCACCTGGTTTTTTTTTATTATTTTCTCTTACAAGCCTTAAAACTATAAAGTCTTCCTTGTCTGGTTTCTATCTTATCTCTATAAAGACTTAGTAAAAGTTTCTTCCTCTAGATCTTTTATAGGAAGAATTAAAATATAATAGACATATACCAAGAAATACGATCGGCACTCTTTCAGAAATGTGTATGACTATTTAATTTTCATTTTTATTTTTCTTAATTTTTTTTTTTATGACACCAGCATGCTCAAGAAATGTTGATTTTTCTTTAATAAAAAAAAGGGCATTAAATTTTGAAATAGTTTTAGAAATAACTTTAATTTATTATTATCTTTATCATCCTTAAATAAACATCTATATACAGTATATAACAAAACTTTTTGAAATTTTTTAAAATGTATATTTTTATTTATAAATTAATAAAAAATTATTCAAATTATTTAAAACTTTATAATATATTTTTTAAAACATAAATATAAAAAAATATAAAAAAAAAATA
>CAJVPT010005146.1:0-12541 GCA_910592055.1 Acaulospora colombiana | reverse complement strand
AGATATAGCTTTAGCGACACATATTAATGTATAGTTTACAAAGGTTTAATAAAGCACACCTAACTAACCTGACAGAGAGTTAATTTAAAAAAAAAAAAAAAGTATAACTGCTAAAAGATATTATATTGAAACAATATGGTTCAGTTCTTATTGGGTTATATAAAAATCTGAAATATATTATAAGTCACTCATTTATTACAAATAGATAAAAAATCACTGCTTAAAGAAAGTTGAGATCAAGTATATTCTGAAGATAAAGATTTGTTGTTGTGTTGGTTTGAGATAAACTTCTATCTCTTACTGTTTTTGAAAAAATTTCTTATAAGAAAATTATTTTATCCAAAGACCTGTGGGTCTATAGCATAGTGGTAGTGTTTCCAGGTCGTAATCACAAGGTTCAGAGTTCAATATCACATAAGGGCCAAGTGAAAATTCAGCCATTGGTGGCACAAATATCTCATCTATCCTATGGTAACGATCTATACCCCAAAATGGCCATAACAGGATCTACAGGCCTATAGTGCAGTAGTTAGCACTCCGTAAATTGTATTACAAGGACACCAGATCAAATTCTTCAAGAGGCAACTTTTGATACTAGTCGATCTGTCCCATTGGCGTAACTGTAAAATAACTGATGCTTCCGAATATAGCTCTGACCATTGGTCAAAATAGGATTTTCAAGATGGTCACAGAATGGCTATATAAAGATTGTAATACAGTCGAATGTCTGAAATTGGGTAGGATTATCCCTGATACGACTATGTTACTAAAAAAAGTAATAAGAAGAGTAGACATTGAACCGGTAGCATACTGCTGAAAAAAGGGATGGTAAATCAACCAAAACAACCTGGCTCCCCTGCCTTACAGGATTGAGGCATCCATTCAAGAATTCAAGTACATGGCTATGCCAGGTTTCACAGACTTTACTATTGGGAGGCCTTGGTGGGAAGAGAAATCTGCAGACCACTCCGAAGGATTAAGAAATCCGAAAAGTCCAGGATAAAGAAAATTCGATGACCCGATAACCAGACTACTCTTATAATAAATAAAAATTGATCTGGAAAAAATTAAGAAGGAATCGCACATCTTTCTGAATAGGTAGTAGTTATATATAGAGATAGAATAGCTATAGTTACTCATATAGATAGGTTTACTTCATACATGTATAATTACTTGTTGACTATATGTAAAAATGGTGGTATAATTGTATAGTTGGATGTCCTATATGAGCATATAAGTTAATAAAAGATGTGGCCTTTTAGTTCTCAACTCTGCATACGACCCAAACAACCAGATCCTAATTCACAAACAATCAATCACAATGCTCTTACCAAATCAAGCAGCTAGAATCCTAGGGATATATCTGGAAGGCAAAGGAGCAAAAACATACCAATAATATTTGATAAAAGAAAAAACACTCAAATATGTCAACACGATTAAATGGAAAGCAACAACAGACAAACAAATCAGATATCTACATAATCAAGTCTGGATATCAATGGTAATATACCTTCTATCGGATATGATTCTTACAGAACCAAACTGTAACAAAATCATGAGTATTTTAAAACCCATCTACAAACATAAACTCAACCTGGAAAAAACAGCATCCAACACAATCCTATATAACCCACTGGAATATGGTTTTTTCCACCTTTGGGACAGACAACTATTACTCCAGGCCAACAACTGGTACAAAAGAATAAATAGACAAGATATTATAGGGAAAATCACCAGCATGCGTTTACAGGAAGTGCAAAATAGATGGTGGTCAGCCAAATCCATAACAAGCACACAATTCACAGACCCATTCTTACCTCAAGGACACGACTTCACATATAATCTCATCTTCCTTCTCAAACAACATGGATATACAGGAATAGTATAAAACCTTCAAATTTTCAAAAAAACTGACATAACCATCGAAGAAATAATAGAACCAAGGTGGTATAATAAATATAGAAAACAGCTTGCAACAAACAATATTCTCTTCCTGAATCAAATAACCAACTATACAGGATTCAGACTAGTAGCATGGGTAGAAATAATAATGGCAAACAAGAAACCAAACAGAAAAACACTCAATTGGTTCAAAGAAATTCAACAAAACCAAAAAATCCTAACTCTAATTGAAAATAAATGAACGTATACACAAAATACAAAAATCAATCACACACTAGCAATAGAAACACCAAATCAAGAAATCAAATGGACTGCATCTCAAGGAACTAATACAAGCATCATTAGAAAAAAGCACGCCATCCAACAGAACACAGTCAAACTACAACATTATATTAGAGCCAACAACAATTACTCTCCCCTAAAAGAATGTGACGGATGCCCCTTGAATACCACAGGAAAACAAGGAGAATGTATCTTCTACAAAGAAAAGAACAGCCTGATTAATATCACAGTTCACAAAAGCAAAACTAGCTCAAGAAACTCACTCTCCAAAAAAATTTGCCAAAGAAGCAGAATCTCACCCGACAGCCTTAACAACATTCTTACAGACAAATTCTCACATCCAACCCTTCCCCCACCACCAACCATCCTCAACAATCAAATAACAGCCAACAAAACTATCATTAAAAGATATTTTATGACAACAGAATGAACAATCGAGAAATTGGCAACAATACGACACAAAATAGGAAAACTTTATGAAATCTCAGTCTTCACTGATAGATCTTTAGACTCAAACCAAAAAATGGGATTTGACTGGCACATTACTCAAAGGCCAGACATCAGTTTCCAAGAAAAAATAAACAAGTTTCCATCCTTAACAAGAGCAGAACTCGCCACAATACTCACCTTCCTTATAACAGCACCTGCCAACTGTACTATTATCATTTGTAGCGATAGCCAAGCAGCCCTAGGAGCAATAAATAAGGCACAAACAAATCCAGCCAACTTGAGAAAACTCAAAAACAACAATCTAATCAATACTATAACTCACATCATAGAAAGTCAAAAACTCTCTGTCATCTGGAAAAAAATTAAAGCTCACAGCAATGACAAACACAATGATAGAGCAGACTTCCTAGCAAAAGAGGCAACTCTATCAGGAAAGGCAGCTGAGATTGAATGCATACCAATCAAAAGCAATACAATGAATTGGACACAAAAATGGAATGAACACACCCTAAACAATACAATCACAATGTCTATCAAAAACTTAATTAGTACAAAACATATTCTCAATTGGAGAAGTCTTGATTGCAACCTCACAATAACTGATAGTACCTCTATACTAAACACATCACATAGAAGGCCTCACTTACCAACAGACCACTGTCAAAACTCACAACAGACCTATCAATCGAGAGGATCACAATAGTAGATCCTTCAGATACAGACTCTAGAACCTAGAATTACCTACCAAGGACAAACTAAATAGAAGAGTGGCAAATACCTATACAGATAACCAATGCCTTAACTGCCAACAAATAGAAACTAACACACATTGCACGATATGCAGGGGGAACGAAGTAGATATCTACAAAGAATTACAACAAATAATCAATGAAGAAGTTAGCAGTAGATCAAACATACCCAGAAAACACAACCTCAACAAAGACCTCAATAAACAAGCAAAACTCTGGACAAATGAAGTCAAGAACTACATAGCAAGAGGAGCCCTTACAATGAACTTAATAAAGACTATTAAAAAATATACACCACAGAGCATCACAAAGAACCTATCAAAAGTATCATCACAGATTCCTCAAGGTACAACAAGAAAAATGGAACCAAAGATGCGATAACTTTTTATAATGGGAAAAAGAGCACAACATCACAGCAAAAGACAAAAGACAATGGCATCCTATAATTACAAAAAAGAATACACACAAATCATGCATTCCAGGTATCAATGCAATCATGGCATATACTAGCTATCACTAGATCAGCTGAAACACAATCTACTTATTTTCACCAAAATTTTTATGGGACAGGTAGAACCTTGGCAAATTAGTCAAGTATATACTAGTACTTGGCAATAAGCCACATGGTAGGAAGATTTTCTTAATGAGTTTACTTAGATAGATAGAGTGCTAAATTTGTATAAGATAAATCTGTACATACTCATTATAAAACATCTAATAAACAAGGCGTAAGCCACCCGTTAAAAAAAAAAAATTATTTTATCAAAAAGTAGTTAATGGGAAAGAGTTTTTTGAAATCCATGGCATATTTTCCATTAATGACTAAAATACTATTAACTTAATAAAGTTTCAAAAAAATTAATAATTTTAAACATATACAAAAAAAAAGATATACATAACAAATTTTATAATTTTTTATAAATTTTTATTAAGTAAATTGATATTTTTTCTATTAATAAAAAATGTTTGTTTTCTGATTTAAACAAAGTTTATTAGAATATCTTTATACAGTATATTTTTCTAATAATTTATTGATATAAATATCTATGTTAAAGAACTTTAAAGTTTTTATATTTTTTTAATATTTTATATTCTAAACAATAAAACTAAATATTAAATAACAATATGAAAAAAAAAATAATTTAAAGATATATAAGATAAATATTAATATTTTAAATAAAAAAATTTAAGATAAATTTAATTAGCAAAAAATATTTTCACAGTAAAAAATTTGGTTACCATTATATTTTGATTCAACTTCCTATTAGGTAATAAGTCTCTTCAAATAGTACATAAGAAAAAAATTAAGATCAAGAATGGATAAGTTCTTCAGATAGTCAGAAGAAGAAAGAATATTCCAATCAGATATTTTTTATTAAGAAAAAGTCTTGAGAAGCTTGTTTTTGGAAAAAGCTAAAGAATTTTAGTTTCATTTTTTTTTTTTATCTTCTTATTTATTTATTTAAACATTTTTAGATATATTCTTTTTCCTATTTCTTAACCTATCCTTTTATAATTTCCTGCATTTCAGTAACTTGGTAAAACAAATGGCAGTAATAATATTCTGACAATAAAGTGGTAAACTAGGAAAGTCTTTATCTAAAGACCATTATAAAATGAAATATTGTCCTTAAGACCAAACTTAAAGTCTATTATTGTCTATAATAAGTTAGTTAGATTTGATAATATTTAGCTATAGTATGTATGATATGGTTCAAATAAAAATATGCTTATATTTTCAATTAATTAATAAACGAAGATCTACAATAGTTTAACTGTAAGTATACTCAAAAAAAAAACAAATTAGTAAAATCTTATTAAAAAAATATAAGAATAGAAGATATATTAAAATTATATGAAACAAAACTAATCTATATTGATATACAAGAAACTTTTAACAAATAAAAAGTCTATAATATGTTTAAAATATTAATAATAATATAGTTTTTAAAGAAAAAATTAGTCTTTTAATTAGAAATTTTCTGAAAAAAAATAAACCAATAAAAGAAAATATATATATATATAAAGAAAAAAAGATCTGTGGATTAATAGTACAGTAGTAGTGCTTCCAGGTCACCAAGTACTGTTTCTGAGTTCAATACCACTGTAAGATAGTATTATCTAAGTCTAGGTAATATAGAAAGATCTTATTTATCTTATTATACTAATTTATACTAAACACTATCACTTCTGACCAAGATTCCACCCGATTATAGAATAACTAAAAATCACAAAATACTTCAATCAGTTTTAGTACTAAAATTACTTGTCACAAGGCAGATTTCATTAAGATCCTGCAGATAAGTTGAAAATCTGCAAAGTTGTAAAAAATAAAGGACTAGCAAAACCTAGATATGTTAGTTAGAAGAAGGTTTCTATCAAATTGATATTCATTCAAAACTTTATATGATTACTCCATGGATGGACTATAATAAGTTATATAAAAAGAATTACTGATAGAATAAAATATTTTATAATAAATTCTATTTATATCAAATATAAAAACTATAAGTAATTATGATAAATAAAGAATATTAAATAATGGAATTTTATATACTCTTTTCACTAATCCTCTAACTACATATAAAATAGATATTTGTAAGAAGTTTTATACTTTTTTGCTAATATAGTCTTACTACTTTATTTAAATTAACTTGAATAAAACTTCAAGAGTTATCCCTATACCCCTTTTCTCTTATTATTACTTCTATTCAAACAAAAACTTACTGCTAATAATCAAAAAGTCAAGCAACATTCTTTTTATCAATGGCAAAAAAGTTTTAAAAAAAAGAACTAATATACAATTGTCTCATACTATAGAGAAACAATACAGAGTGTTGTTTGTGACAAGAGACTACTTTTCCACTTTCTCTATCATTTAATAACTCTTATAATGCTTATTTCTAGATTTTTCTAAAGAATTTTGCTTACTTCAGTTTGACCCTGAATTTTAAGAAACATAAAGTTTCTCATACTATGATTTAACAAAAATTTTATAGTAGTAAACAATGTAAACAAGTTACTATTGGTCACCTCATGTATCTAAATATATTTCCTCAGTATTCATAAGAATCTGGAGTCTTCTATAAGTCATTGGATCTGGTATAGATAGATACAGGATATAAAACCTCTTACATAATTATAATATAAACAGAAAAAAAGCTGATTCAGAACATATTGACAAGCAATATTTTTTTATCTCCTTCCTTTCTCCTTCAGCAATGTACCATAAAAAACATAAGAGTTAGTATTTTTTTGGAGATTTTAATACACCTAGTCATTCTTTAAAACCATCTTTCTCACAAAGTTATAATACCAAGTTCAGTTGTAAAAAATCTAAATGCATTCTTATAAAAAATTTCTAAGTGCTAATGGAGTTAAGGCTCCATATAAGAAATTCTCAACATTAGTAATGTTGGGTAACTCAGATAAATCCTTAGTATATTAGTTTCCTTCATGGAATAGCAATAAGTCACCCAGTAGACTTAGGCCCTAGGGAGTATCCTGGCATTATAGAGAAATTTAATATAGTATTAATTGTCATATCTTCCTATTATTTTAAAGTTTTATTTTTGCAGATAGAAAATCTACACTAAATAGTCATGTAATTATCTTATCCTGGTTGAGTAAGACATAAATACTTAGCTCTTTATACTATTCATTGATCTATAAATCCTTAGACAATATAGATAATTATTTATTTCAGTTGTTTCTAGGTTTTCTCCTTACCTAAATAAGTCTTTATTACTATGATACAGGAATGAGTTAACATTTAAAAAAAAAATATCAAATAATATAAAAAATTAAAGCAAAAAAAAATATAATATAAAACAAAAGTAAAATATTTTAATTATAAAATATTAATAATAATTAAAAACAAGTCTATAAAAATACCAAGATTTTCAGAAAACAGATATGAATATATTATAGAAAGAGATATAGAAAAATATTATATATGTAATACTATATTTTAATCCAAAAAAGTCTATTAAAAGAGTCATTAATTTAAAATTTTAAGCTTTAAGATAACACCAAAAAAACAATTAAAATATATTTCATAAAGGTTAAAATCTCTTTAAGATATTTTTTTTGAAATAATAAGATAAATTATATTAATATTAAAAATCTATAATTAGAAATAATTTTTTAAAAAATATATATTTAAAATTTTTTAAAAAATACTTCGGTACAATTTTGAATTTGAATCTTTTATTTTGATAGATTACTTATTAATCAATGAAAATAAAAAAAATAGAGTAATATAGATTTAAATATAAAAAAAAAAAGAAAAAAAACAAGTTTTATATAAAAGCAAACAATTAATTTTTATTCTCAAAAGTTAAACCAGTAACAATTGTAACAATACTTTTGATAATTCCTAGTAATAGTATAATAGAGATTTGTATAAATAGTTAAGTTTATATCTTCAAATAAATAATAATTTTTTTTTTTTAAACGCTGGCTCAGCCTTGCTTTATTTGTATTTATATAGTATCAATACATAGAAGCTATTCTAAGATGTACTACCTGTTTACTACTGAATAAAACTCAATAGAATTCCTCTATATGAGGTACTCACCTTGCAGCTTGTTGCCACCCCCAGGGTGGGGAGCTAACCTGCCAAGGCTGGACTAGTGCTGAAAGAAATTTCAAATATGTAGAAGTTGTCTATAAGATTTGTAATCCATTGATTCATGAACTCATTGACCAAGTGTGTGAATTGGTCCTTTATATGTTTCTCCTTTGCTGTAAAGATAGGGTCTTCTTTTCTTGTCTCATATTTTGCTGATTTTTCTCTTTGTCTAGTAATTTCCTTCCTAGCTTTCCACTCTTGGAAGGTTTCGCATTGTCTTTACCATATTTGATATAGGTATTTGATTATTTCAAGCCGGATTTTTGTTAAACAATTTTTCCTTTCTATTCTATTTGGGATAGCTGTCTTTAGACTATATGTGAGTCCTTTGAAGAAGGCCCCTCTGATGTTTGCTATCAAGTATTCTTTGTATTCCAGATTATTTTTGTTTAAGAAATGGGTAGTGAAGAGTTAGAATTCTTTTTTCTCTGTGTGGTTTTTTACGCAGGTTGTAGTTATATCCTTTAGGGTCTTTTCTGTTTCTGCTCTGAGTTGTTGGCAGAGGAAGGGGTGTGTGCTAGTTTCTGGTTCCCCACATTTATTACATTTATTGTCTTTGTGGATAGATGGGAGTCTTGCGTGTAACTTGCTTTTGGTTGGTAGTTCATCATTTCAGAGGCTTAGGCAGAACTTTCTTTGTTTTTGGTTCTCCCAATCTGTGTGGTGGTTGCTCATCTTTGTGGGTTGTAAGTATGCTGTTGTTGTTTGCCAATTGATTTCTTTGATTATTCGTTTGCTGAAGTTGCATCTAGTTCTATTCAAAAGGCGCCATTTAGCCAAATGGATAGTGTTTGTAAGCTTTTGTGTGATTATTTTGATGGGAAATTCAGTGAAGTGGTTATTCCAACGAAGTGCTATGCCAATTTCTAAATCATTAATTCTATTAATTTCGATTTTATTCTCTCCTGGCTTCATGCCTTTCCATGCATCTATTTGTGCCAGCTGGTCTGCTATTTCATTGTATTTGATTCCGGTATGGCCTTTAACCTTGTGTAGTATCAATTTGATCTTTCTTCTCTTGCATAAGGTTTTGATCTGGAGTAGAAGATTTTATTTTTTTATTTTTTTAAGATCTTGTTATAGTCTTCCTTCAAGGTTTTTTCTATTCCATTTATTGTTGCTTGACTATCTGTAAAGACATTCGCTGTACTGTGATTTAGTAATACACTCAGAGCTGTTACAATGGCTGCTATCTCTGCTTTGGTGGATGAGAGATGTCATTTGATCTGTCCTTGGAAGGTGTATTCCTCTAAGTCTGGGGTGATAATGACTCAGCCCAGGCCCATGTAGTATTTTCCTTTAGAGTTTGTGAGAGATCCATCTGAGTAGATGTCAAAAATGACGAAATTCTTGATTTTTTCTCTGATTTTCTCTATTCTTCTATGTTTGCTTGTGAGCAGTTGAAAACTTTGTCTTTTCCCCTGTGTCTTGTTTGTGTTTCAACTGGTATGCTGACCATTATGTTCTTGTTTTATGTGAGTGGTTCTGATGTCTGTGTATATTCAGCGAGGATTATGGTAAGGGAATTTGGGGATGTTCTGTTTCTCCACTTGCACTCCTTTATTTCTGTGTTATTTTCTCTTGTAGACATTAGGCTTTTCTGGACAGGTATGGTGATTGATTGTTGACGAGTTGCTGTGAAGCTGCATTTCCCTCTGTTGGTATCTAGGATGTTTAGTGTGCATCCTTGGCATGTTTTCAGTGGGAAATTTCCTAGAGCTTGAGTATAGTGTCTGTACCTTGTTATATTTTGATCTATTCTTTTTTGTTTCTTTCTGATTGTTGGTTCTCCCTCTTTCTGTGTATAGATCCAATGGGGTTTGGTTGTATTCTGGGATGTTGTATGGATTCTTTGTTTGAACACATTGGTTATTGCTTGTCGTAATGGGATTTTCTTCACTTCTAACATTTTTTTGATTTTGTTGCTCAAAATTAGAAACCATTTGGTGGTTGGACCTAGGAAAGTTTTCCTTTCGATTCTTATGATTTGGCACCATTTTAAAGTTTTTGTGCTATCTGCATTTAACAGTTGTCTGATGAAAAGTATGTTATGTTTGTTGAGGTGATGTCGGTGTTTTGAATAAAAGTGTTTACTCATTATTTCTTCTATAGGAGTGTCTATTTCCTGAATAAGTGTAATGCTTTTGTTTTGGTTGATTAGATCAAATGTGAAACCATGCCTTCTCATGAGCCAGATTGTATCGTGTGTTAGGTTTTTTCCTATGTGTTTCCATGGTTGTTCCATTTTGTTTAGAACGAGTTTGGTAGACCAGAATTCATTCTGTAGGGTTTAAAATCTGTTTCTTGCTATTTCCCTAGCTATGTTGTTTTTATTGATTCGGTTCATCCAGTTAGTAACATGTAGAAAGAGTTGTCTGTCCCAGAGATGTATTAGATTGTATTCGTGTTTATTGAAGAGGATGTTGTTTGGGGTAGTTCTGGCAAGGCCTAGTTTGTGTTTAAAAACTGTCGTAATGCTACTCATAAGGTGATTGCATGTTTTTTCTGGAAGTATCATATCATTGCATAGATACTCTGCGCTAGTGATCAGGATATGGTTGATTATATACTGCATCTGTTTGTCCATTAGATGCTTCATTCCTATAAGTTCCTTAATCTTTCTGAACTTTTGTTGGACTAGAGTTTTTTGGTGGTCTTTTTTCCTCGAACTGTCATACTAAACTTCCAGAATTCTTACTGGTACTCCTTACGGACAGCCTTTGATTATTTGTTATTTCATTTCTATACCTTGTATAATATCGTTATCTTTCCTACTAATGATTAAAAGCTGGGATTTCTGTGGGTTGATTTTTATGTCATTTATTTTGTAGAACTCTTCTGCTTTTTTGATGATTTGTTGTAGTTCTTCTCTGTTATCTGTGATCCATGTGGTATCATCCATGTAGGCATTGACCACAATGTTTACTTTTTTATTTTCCCATCCTAGTTTTAAATCCTTGCAGAATTGGGTTTTTATGGTATAGCCAGTAAAGTTTTTTTCAATTGTTGTAATTAATGGATTGTAGAAAATCCTCTATAATAATGAGGAAATTGTGTCTCCTTGATCTATACTATCATTGACCTCATATTCCTCTGTTAGACTATGACATGTAAGGACTATGTTTTGTCTCTAGTTTAAAATGTTGCGTAGGATATTAATTATCTGTGTTAGAATTTTTATTCGTTCTAAGGCCTTGATCAGTATCTCTAAATTCACTGAATCATATGCTTTTGACATATCTTAATTGAGAATCCATGCTTGTTTTTTTGTTTCTTTGGCATGTTCGATGATGTTGTTTATTATATAAATGGGTTCCTGTGTGCTGCATCCTAGCAGTGCTGCCCAATTTAGTTCTGATAGGATCTTGTTCTTTGTTAGGCATGAAGCGATTCTATCAGTTAAAATCTTGGTAAAGATTTTCCTTCCTGCGTCTAAAAGTATGATCGGTCTTGTTATGTCTAGGTTGTTTTGCCAGTCCTTTGGTTTAGGTATGGGGTATATGGCTCCTTTGCTCCATTTCTTGGGTGTGGAGCCTTCTTTGATGATTCAATTGAAAATATTTTTGATTTCTTCCAAGGCCAATTTACCCAGTTTCTTGTATGCTAGGTATGGAATCTGATTTCTTCTTGGAGAGGACTTTGTGTTTCTATCTTTGATTGTCCTTTTCAACTCCTCTTTGGATATTTTTGATAGGACTGGATTATACCATCTGTAATCGATGTTGTCCTTGGACCTGTATTCCTCTTTCTATGGAGAGTGGCCTGCTATCGCTGTGATGTTTCTTGTTGGAATCCAGTCCTTGAAATGTTTTCTAACTGCAGCTTTTATTTCCTTTGGTTCAGTTAAGATTTTTATCGCTTCCCCCTCTTCTATGATTATTTTGTCTAGAGCGATAGATCTTTTTGGTCTATCTATAATGTTGTTTATCATTGCTTTTTTGTTTATTGAAATGAGGGTTTGTCTGATTGCTATTCTTTGTTTGATGGCTTGATTTTTCCTTCTTTGAGTTATTGCGTGACTAAGGACTTTGTGAGTTATGATTGTTTCTTGCATAAGTGTAAACCAAAGGGATAAGTGATCATTTGAATGCATCTTCTCAATTCTTTCTATTTATTGTTTGAGATCATTTAGGTTTCCTTGTAAATATTTCGTTATGTTGGGAGGTGAGCCATCAGTTTTTAAAGCCACTTTTATTTTGTTTCTAAGAAGTTGTAGCTATAGAAGTGGCCTCTCCACTGGCTTGTCTTCTTTGGATATTCTTTTTTTCCGATGGTATTTCTTTTTGGGGATGTGTAGCTTTGCTGCTCTTAGAAGATGGTTTTGTAGTATAAACTTTTCCCATTGTTCATTGTTTATTAAGTGCCAGTTGTATCTGATGTTGGGCCACATATTTTATTAACATATATGCTGTACAGATTTCGCAGATACATCGGACCTTCCTCCCCGAAGTCACAATTGAGGGATCTGTACAAACCCTTATTACATATTTGTCAACAAGTAATTATACATTTTTGAAGTAAACCT
>CAJVPT010005145.1:0-12541 GCA_910592055.1 Acaulospora colombiana | reverse complement strand
TTTAAAAAAATTTCAGGAACAGAAACTTGGATTGAACCTATAAATATTATTCTGTCCAACTTTTTCTTTTCTCTATTTCCCAAACCTTTACATCCAGATGATTTGATTCCACCCAATTCTTTGATTTTCTCAAATTTGGTTTGTTATCGAAGTACAAGTATATAGTCGGGTCCTTCTTTCCTGAACCACCATCCAAAAACTGTAATTTTAATGAGTTAAAACATTTCATTACTTCATCGTCATTCCATTTTCAAGCGTTTCACCATCAGTTATTTTAAGGATATAGTTTTTTCCCGCAGGATCTGGTCCGTACGCATATGAAAAATGTCGGTAAAAATCATCCAGGTAGTAAACAAAGGATTTTTTCTTAAGATCACAAGATACCCCTATATAATGAAACATTGGCTTAGAGAAATTATGTGACTCAAGCAAAGCAATATTTCATACCTGATGACCAAAACCAGACTTCAATATTTCAATTACGATCCAGGGCTCGTATTAATGAAGGATAATAATCACCATCGCCAGCGATTAAAAGAATTACACCAGGATCATTAATATGGGTGATATTCACTATAGAATTTCCAGGTTCCATATCGACTTTCTTTTCTTTATTTGCGACACGGTCATAAACAGTCACACTAAAGCCTTGTTTACGAATTCGATCCCATAGTGAATCGTTTGGAGGTAGACGAGAGCCAACAATCACTGGATCACTGCCTATTTTTCGTCTTTTCAGTACCGTTGATAGAACTGGATGAGTTGGTAGGAATTTCTTTGGTAATAAAAGTTTCCTGCTTGTTCAATACGATCAACAGTATATTTTCCTTCGATAAATAAGTTGGAATTGTCAACAAAAACATATACAAATCCAGTGTTTGATTTTGGCGTTTGCTATATGGAGAAGAATTTAGTAACGGCTTATATAATTAAGATGCAAACAAAATCTCAAGCACACTTGTATTTTTTTAGATCCGCGATGAAATTTGCTAATCTTGTTGCTGGACCTAATGCCAAGCCAATACTGCGAAAATCATCTTTGGTTTGTTTAAGGAATTCCTCTTTACGCAATACCCTTACTTCGCAAATATTCGATTAGCTCCTCGGTTCCATATTTTTTAACTACATTTGCCATCTCGTGAATGGGCTCTTCGTCAGAGAAAACGCTTGAGGGTGAGAATGATTCTGTAGACATCTCTTACTGTGCCTAGATTTATAATAAAAAAATTACAGAATAAAAGGCGACTTAGGTTTAATAAGTTAGTATGCAAAGTACTGCGGAATATATGCTGTGAAACTACGCAATGGCAAAATAATTGCTATCGGAAAATTTTATCTGGAACTGAGATAAAATTTCAGTGAAGAACTGTTCGTCGAAAAATGCCAAAAAATTTTTAAAAATTATATCTGTAATAATAAATCCCACTTTACTTCGATCTCGCTATAAAGAATATTAACATTAAATTCCAGAATAAATACATATAAATAATTGATCTTGATGAATCTCGGATGATAATTAAGCCAAATAAAGATACTCCCTTATCCCACAAAAATTAATTATAAAAAAAGAAAGACCATTTAGGCCTGATTGCTTTATTAGCCGAAGGCTTGCTCACACTAATACATGCAAAAATAAATACAAAATCCGGGAAGTAGCCCACGATACAAACGTCTATGCTATGTCTGTAAGATTACTCGATGACCTATGCTTTTTTACTACCATTTCTTCACTTTGAGAATCAGAATCCGGCTCTTGCTTGCATATTCTCATCATTGTACACGACAGTTATCAGTTCCGATAACTTAAACGTTGGTTTTTCATCCTCATCAAGTGTGCATTCCATAAAATACCAATCTCTTGCATCGGTAACAATTCCGAACACCTTGTCCACATATTTATCATTATCTATTTCATCAGCTTTGCGTTTACGCCCTGTTAAGGATGACTCCATTTGTACGGATGCCTGAGTAAATCCTTTCATAAAATCATCCCTCTTAACTTCGACTAAACTATCGATCTTATTGGTTGAACGAAACTCAATCGCATAATTGAGGTTTTCCTGCCCATTCCGACCTTCAACAAGTTTCTTCGGTATAATATTGAAATTATTCTTATAGAATGAGACTCTATAGATTTCGTCGCCTCGTACGCCATGTCAAGGGGAGTAATATCTTGGAGTCTCGATAAAAACTGTGAACTTGAGATTTTTATTTGACACGAATATGCGGAGTATTTCATGGAGATCTTGATCGTTCTGAGGAGAATATTCGTTTCCATTATTCAAAAATAAAAAAAATTAATGCCTAAAACTCACAAACTTACCAATTTTGAGCATGACAAAATTATTGACCTGTGAAAAGGTGGTCACAGTGGGCACAATATTAAAGATATTTTTAATTATCCAAAAACAACTATTTATGATATTATTGAAAGATATAAGACAAATTAATGAACTACTGTTATTTCTAGATTTGATAGATTATCTAAATTAATAGAAAGAGACATTGGATACAATATCTTGTAAAAATTGTAAAAGAAGATTGATAACAATCTTTAAATGAAATAATAGAAAAATTTAACTATCATTAACAATCTCAATAAGCTTTCATATTATTCAACATACAATATTTGACATAATGAAGGATTTTATGATCAAGTTGAAAAAAAAAATCTTTAGTATTTGAAGAAAATTATAAAAAATGATTAAAATGGTATTATATTAGAAAAAATTGAGATTTAAAATAGAATAAAATAATTTAAAGTAATGAATCTTATTTTTTATTATTTAAAATAATTCATATCATTGGATTTGATGATATTCATATAAAAAATATAATATCAGTTGTTTAATTTTAACAATAAAATCAGAAAATTTAGAATATATAATAAGTGAAAACTCTTTTTACTGATTCTCTACCTACACACAAAAAAGATGTTTGCAAGAAATTTTTATTTCTTTGCTAATAAAGTCTTAATACTATTCTTAAATTAACTTAAAGTTTTACTTTAAGAGATACTCTCAAATCTCTTCTCTTGTTTATATTTATTTTTAAACAAAAACTTGTCTTCTTATAACCTAGAAAAGTCAAGTAACACCTTCTTTACCTAGAGCAAGAAAGTTCTATAAGAAAGAAGAACTAATAGTATAGTACTTGAGTATTTCATATTAACGCATATTTATAAAGGTTATTTGTAGTAGACAAATATCAAGCCATATTTCAAAATGTCTACTCACTATTTTTTTCTTCTTATAGGCACCCAAAATTTTTTTGAGTTTTCTGGAGAATTTTGCCTACTCCAGTTTGATCCTGAATTTTAAATGACATAATCTATTGCAAAATATAATTAATAGATATGAAATATATTAATAGCTGAATATAAACAACTATCTACTGATCACTTTATATGTTTTAATAATAGTATTTATAATAAGAAAAGTTGATTGGTATCTTGTTTCTATCCTATTTTTCAAATTGGATTAATCTATAGATCAAGTACTATGAGATCAATAAGATACAAGCAATAAGTCTCCAGATGGTAAAAAAGCCATTATTTATTTAAACTAAGATTTTTCTCTCTTATTATTCTAGTTAGGAAAAGTTCAAGATCAAGGTTTTCTTTTTATTCTAGTTATCTAATAAGACTAAACAGTCTATAGTTCATACTAAGCTCCAACTAGTAATCACAATAGATTGAATTAAATCACATTTTAACTAGATTCGATTTGATCTGATTTTTATAAATACAAATCAGATATGGATTTGATTTATTTTAAACTGATCTGATCCAATTCAAAACCATAATAGTTTAATCTGATCCAATTTGAATCCAAATCCAAATCTGATTCGAATTCGATGCAAAAACAATTTGAAACCAATTTGATACATTTTAAATCTGTTTCAAAGCATGTTCAACTATAATTGCTTTGATTTAATTAAATTAAATATATTTAAATTAATCTGGCTTTATTTTAATAAAAAAAATTTTAACTAGTATATTTCCTTTCAGAAATATTTTTTAACTTTAAATTTAAAAATTTTTCTTTTATTAAATTTAAATAAATTTATTTATATAATCCATGGTCATTTTAACCTGTGGGTCAATAGCACAGTGGTAGTGCTCCCAGGTCAATATCATAAGGTCCAAATTTTAATACCACATGAGAACCAAAGTGAAAATTAAAGCTATAAAATGGTATGAAGATCTTATCCCTCTATGATAATAATCAAGTACTTTATAAGCAATAAGGTGAACTTGTATGTTCATTATACCTATAGTAAGAATGACAAATCAGCACAAGATTCTATATAAGACTAGCATAAGTATATGAGCCCTCCACATATAACTGGTCCCAGGTACCTAACAGAAAAGTGAAGAAGGATCCTAACTGCTTATTACAGCTATAACAAGACAAGATACACACAAGATTTCACAAATATAGCCAAAATAGGCAGTGCAAGGTTCCAGAAATACAAAAACAGATCAACCTACAAATAGAAGAAGAAGAACCTGATCACTTATAGAGCTGATTAAACAGGCCTATAACAAATCAAAAATTCAGCCCAGTGTAATACTGAAAGATGCATAACAGGTTCCAATACTCAAGACTATCAATTGAGGGATTAACATCCTTCATACAAGACCAGTACTCCAATCAAGTAACCAGATAGTACTAGAAATACAACAAGCCCCAGAAAAAAAATTTAAAGTGCTAATGAAGCCAATAGGATTCCGTATAAGAGACCCCCAATATCATTGATGCTGAGTATCTTAGGCAAGTTCCTGACACGTTAGCTTTCCCATAAGGAGATAGCAACAGAATCGTCTAGTAGACTATGGTCCTAGGAAATGCCATTTCTGAACATTCGAGGTAATAAGTAAGATCACTTCATTAGATTGAATTATTAAGACTCCTCCAAATCCTTAGCTGAGTTAGAATTAAGAACAAGTTTTAAACTAGACAGTCATATAGTTATCCTATCCTAATTAAATAAGAAGTAAATAGATGCCCCTTGTATTATTTATTGATCTGTAAATCCTTAGACAGTATGGATAATTATTTATCCCAGTTGTCCCTAAGACTCATTTTGACTTTAATAAAGCTTCAGAACTGGCGCAGGAATGAACTAGTATAGGAAAGAATTAAAGATAGATATACTGTATATGATATAGCAAACTGATCGATAAGTCTGTTACTAATAACCAAAAGCTTGCATAACCTGTAGATAGAAGAGTCTGTCCTTCTATTATACATATAACAAATCGCAAAAATCAAGACAGAGACATAAAAAAATTTGGGCAAGTTTCAAGATAGTTTTACCCAAAACTACTTATAACTTCATTATTATAACAATCTATTCAAAAAATTCATTTTAAGATTCGTTATTTTATTAAGTCATTGAAGGAAGTTATATTTATATATTTTTTTTCATATAGGGCTATTATATAATTATTATGACTATTTCTATAGTAATGATCTGTAGGCAATGAGTTTATTGACTAGAGGATTTATCCAAGTCAGGAATAAAATATTATTTCCTAAGTTATATCTAGAGAAATAGTTTTTTGATGACAGGTGAATTAGTATGTGAAAGTCAAAATAATTTGTAAATATCTGATATATATACAATAAAGACAAGCCATGCTGACCTAACTGTGGATCAAAAAAAAAAATAATAAATTTTTTTTTTATCGCAAATGAGCAATATATATAAGTTTTTATTAGAAAATTAATTCATAAACATTTATATTAATAGTCTTTACAAGGTTATGATACCTAAATAAATTAACTAATGCCTATTGCGATTATCCTATTGTAACACACTTGCAGTCTATAACTAGGTATGCCAGAATAGGGTCAAATGGTAATTACTCATTTAAAAATGATGCTATTACTACTGGAGATAAGATGGAGTAGCTAGTAGAGTTTGAGAGTCTATTTGAAACTGTTAATATGGTACTAAGAAGTTTATGGGATTGGTTTGATAATTTATTGTCAGATGATGGTCTAGTTACTTTTATCGGTTTCTATTTAATGCCAGTGAATGGTGCTGTGATAGCAGTGGCAGATCTTTCTTTCTATATTCTGTAAAGAATTTTTAGAGTCTTATTCATGATTTTGACTTTTGCTTTATTGCTCAAAATTTGTTCAAGGATCTAAATGAATATTTCTCGAGAAATATTTAGAAGTGTTTTGCTATCTATTGGTGTGATGATTATATTATGAGTATTTGTCTGTGTGAAATAATTTTTTTTTTTGGCTTTGTTTTTGTAGGATTTGCTTTAGAAGGTTATTGAATTTAGAGATTTTTTTGTTGAGTAGTTCTCTGTTTTCTATACAATTGAAAACATGTTCTAGATTTTCAATTGTATCATCACATCAGGGACATTTGGGTGATGGGTAAAGTAAAGGATATCTGTTATGAAGCTTGACTTTGGTGGGGAGGTTGTTAAAGAGAGCTTTAGTTCTAAATGTGGATAACGACTGGAATAGATATTTGTCAGTATGCCAGTACTTCTTGTTTGCTTCTTTGAGTAGAATGAAATCTCGAATGTTAGTAGATTTGAGAAGACAGTTTTAACTAGTAGTAATAGCGATAAGGTTAATTGATGAGTTAATAAACTTGATCCACTGGGTACAACTAGTTCCAACTTGATTATTGATAAGGGGCGATGTATTGTAAGTTTTTATTGAAAGTATAGATATCTCTTTTAAGGTTTGAATTGTTGTGGTGTTGATTGCAAGTGAATATTTTTTGAGTGTCAAAGAGATGTTTTTTGATTTGAAGAGGTTTTGACAATAGTTACTATAGTAACTATAAGTAATTTTGATGTTTCTGTTTGGATTCTATATGTTGAAAAATAGAGAGGATTTTTGAGATTGCACTCGATATTTGAACCTAGTGGGATTGATTGTATTAGATCTGTTAGGATGATCCAAAGTTCATTTTGTGTTTGGGAAAGATTTGAGTAGAGGGTTGAGGTATTGTCAATTTTTATTTTGATGGTGTTAGGATGTTAGTAGAGAGATATCTTTTTAGGACTTGGGAATATAAGTAAAGGGGTGATATGTTTAAGATTGGGATGCTTTGAGGAGCTTGTGGAGTAAGCATGTGTCTAAGTTCATTAATATTATTTAACAGGTAGAGAAGATTGTTTTGCATAATATGCCAGGTTGACTTAGTGATAAAAATAGGTTTTACGACTATGTACGATTGTGCTAGGCAAGCACAAGGAATTAGTTGGTGTAAGTCATTATTATTATTATTCTTGAGGATATAGTGCCTTTCCTTTATAGTTTCTGTATTCTTGATATTTTTGCATCTTTTAATAAAGTCAAATTTGTTATTGTTAAGGAATGCCCAGAATGAGGGATGTGGGTTTAAGCAAGGGAGAGTGTCTCCAATTAGATTTGGTATATTAGATTTGAAGTTATCAAACCATAATAGGATTTTGCCTGGTAAAATTCTGCCAATTTTAGTATAAAATTCTGATCATGTATTTTTTTCAGAAGACTTGTATTGGAAAAAATATCTGATATTTTTGATATTGGATTTAGATAATATAATGGCTATCAGTTTGTTGATCGGTAGATGAAGCCCTATTGATAAATGTAGGTCCTTGTATTGGAAGGGGCAATTATTAATGCAGATATTGATTTTATATGAGAGAGTTGTGGAAGTTGCTTCTAGTATCCAGGAGTTGATGTTTGGGAATAGGTTGAGTTGACATATTGGGCAAGCCCATATCGCTGTGCTCATTTGTATAGATATGATCTCATTTTTTATATGGGAAAGGGTTTTATTATTGTTGAGTATTGATGTTAGGAGTTTTATAATAGTTTGATCCTTTCGAGCTTTGAAGGATGTGACATTGAGACCGGCTTATGAAAATAGAGCTTTATTAGAGATTGTTCTTTCTATGTCTAATTTGCATTTAATGAAATGATTGAAAAGAACTTGAAGTTTTTGTATATCATTGACCTTAATTATCGCTATCTGCAGGGCATACTCTAGTTGAGCTGAAATAATCCATTTAGATACCTGGATTGTTATGGATCTGTTCCAGCTTTATTGTCCATTATATGTTTGATATAATTCTCTATTTTCTTTTTAAGTTTTCTTTTTGTAGTGACTGATAATGATTTGCTTGAGAAATATATTTCCAGATACTTGATGGATTGGTTTAAAGGCTTTGGGATTATTGATATGTCTTCTACTATAAGCTTCTTTCTGCATTTGTTACTTTTGAAAGAGTGGTTGATTATGAGATCTGTCTTGTTAAAAAAAATAATAATTACTATGGCTATTCTAGTATTATGTAATGCATAAATTGCTTTGTAGTCAGCTAATTTTCTATTACTTCAGCTCATAGTTTTTTTCCTTTTTGACGTAAATAGATTGTTCGTATATTCTTATATCTTATAAGAAATATGGCAATAGTTGATAATTAATTATTTTACATAAGCTTTGGTCATATGTTAGACATAGATCGAGTCTTAAAAATAGATAGCTTCCTGTTCTATATCTCTCTAGTAATTGGTAAATCCTTAGACAGTACGGAAAAATATTCATCCTAATTGTTGCTAAATATAATCTTTTCTTAATAAAGTACTGGAGAAGGCATAGGATGAGCCAGTTTTAAAATAAAAAAATAAATAAATAATTTTATTGCACATTGTTTCTGAGAGTATTATGTCAGTTAAGAGGTATTCTAAAGCTGAAATTAGGATGTAGTTAATGATGTATCTTACTTGTTTATCTGTGATCTTTTGAATTTTATGAAATTTGCAATTCTGTTAGCTTTTTCTTTCATTAGTTGTACTTGGTATCGTTTATTGCCTTTGGATGTGTACCATGTCCCTAAGATTCTAGTTGATAAGCCATCTCTTGTATGTCCTTTTCAGATTTTCTTTTTTTAAGGATTTCCACTTGAAAATATATGCTTGACTATTTGTAAAGATCTCCACCATGCTTTCAATTGGGACTACTAGAAGTATTGTTATAATTACTACCAATTCTACTCTTGTAGATGAGGGCTAATTGTTTACTTCTGTTTGGAACTTGCTTTCCTTTTCTTCTTTTCCTATTTAAATCCAGGCTACTCCCATCTTCATATCTTTTTTTTAGTGATTAGTAAATAATTCGTCAGAATAGAAGATTAGTTTTTCTTTAGATTCAGGATTGCGTTGAAGAATATCTATTAAATAGTTTTGATATGCTCCTTCTTTAATATGTTCTTTAATAATAACTTCTTCCCAGGTTTCAATATTCACATAATTTACTCTATTATTTTGAGTCTTTAAAGGGTTTTGATTATAAATCATTTCTTTGATGCTTTTTTCAAGTGCTGACTTGGGGTTGGGGATTTTTAGATCTCATGTTCTTCTAGTGAACTTTCTCATATTGAGATATGGTATTATATATATTTCTCCTATTTCTCTTTCAAGAATACAGTCATCATTTAGTGTTATACCTTCTGAACATCCCAAACATTTTTGTATGTTAGTCTTCTGATTATTGTTGAAGTTATGATTGGTAAAGTGCTCTACTATTATGACAGTTCCCTTTTTCCATATCTTAATTTCTCCCAAGTTACTTGATTTCTTTTATTTTCCATTACTATTCACAATTTTTTCTGCTTGTCTTGATTAGGGTCTATTTTTGTATATTCTGGTTTTCATTTCATATAGTTTTCTTTCACAGATCTTATAAGTTGCTTTAATTGTTTTTTTGGAAGATTTTTGGTTATAATTTGAAACCATTCTGGTATGTTTCCTTTGCTTGTATTTTGTAGGAGCTAAAGCATTTGCCAGTGTCTTATTTTTGTGATTTCCAGATCGATTAGCTGATCCAGGTATATCAGCTGATTGTTTCTAAGTAATAATATAGCTTTTTTGTATTCTTCTGGTCAAGATATTTTTCAATCCAGAAGTTTCCCTTTTTTCATTCAAAGATATCTTGCCATTTTCAACTATAAAACATTATTCTCATATCTTTAGCAATTTTGATCACTTGAAGTGGAAAGTTTTTTTTATCTGTTAAATGACTTAAGGATTTGCAGATTAATAAATTAAGTAGTTCCCAATTTTTTATTTATGCTTGTTTGAGTTTGATGATTGTTGTAATTCCTACTGATCCAAGTCATTTAGTCTGTTGCAAAGTCCTGTTATTTGATTTTCTCTTTGTAACATCCAAACACTTTTCAAGTTATAGATCTTTGGATAGTGGATTATGCTATTGGACATTGATTTGCATAAACTACTCTTATTCTTGAAAAGTTTTTTATATGCTGTTGTTAAGATGTAGTATATTTTCTAGGACAATATTCTATGTTACATTCTAAATTCTATCCTAGATATTAAAACTCTATTCAGAATATAAAGGGCTTGTTTGTTTGTCACTTTTTTGTGTTTAAGGACTCTTGTTATAATGTTGACTTCTTTAAGCACTCATTCTTTGAGCTCAATTGCAGTTTTTTGATTACCTATCCAGATTCCTAAAAATCTAGCCTGTTCTATTCTTTCGAGCTCTTTAATCACTTCTTCTGTACTTGCCTTCATCTCTTTTGGATAGCAGTTAGAATTGTCAATAGTAACTAAGACTAATTTGCTATGATTTATTTGAGAGTCGTTGACTGTGTAAAAGATTTTTGTAGTTTCCAAAATCTTTTTAATGTCTTCCTTAGATCTTGCTATCCATGTTGTATCATTCATAAAGACTATAGCTGCATACCTTGACTTTAACCTTCTTATAGTCTATTTTTTAAGATTAAGGTTCCATATAACTGACATTTTGTATCCTCTTTGTATATCATTCTGGATTTTACATAAAAGGGGGTCATAGAAAATTCTTCATAATAAAGGTAAGATAGTTTTCCCTTAATTGATTCCATCTCTAGCTACTATTGATTCTATGAGATCATTTTCAAATATGACTTAGAATTCTCTATTTTGAAAAAGGCTCATTATAATTTTTATGAAATCTAGTGGTGCTTTAATTCTTTCTATTATTTTTACTAACATGTATTATATGCTTTTGCAATATCTTGAAAAAGTATCTACAGTTCTTTTTTGTTTTTTCTAGTATCTTCACAGATATTGTTAAGAATCTGAATTGGTTCTGCTATACTTTTTCCTGACAGTTTGATATAGTTCAGTTCTCTAAGAATATTATTGTTTTTGCAAATATTTCCTATTCTATTAGTGAGAATTTTGGTGAAATATTTTCTTGTAACTTCCAACAGGACAATAAGTCTAGTGTTTGAAAGTTCACAACCCCATATTAGTATATATAGTATGTAATATATTTATTATATATAAATTATTATATATACAACATTATTTTGAAGTACTGTAGATAAAACTACAGTACTTGTTTACAATTCTCTTTAACCAAAAACTTGACTTCTAATGATAAAAAATAAGTTAAGTAACATCTTTGATACCAATAGCAAAAAAGTTTTCAAAGAAAAAAAAACCAATAGTAAAATACCTGAAAGTCTTCTTCACCTTTGAAGTAAGAGGTACTATATATAGAGGTTTTTGATAGCAAAAGGGTTTATTTTTTTTCTTCCAGTTACTTATGTGCCTCTTAAAGCTATTACTTTTATAGTTTTCTAGAGAATTTTATCTACCTTAGTTTAATCCTGAATTTTGAATAATACAAACCCTTATCAAAGGTGATTGATTGATATAAAATATATTAATTTTGAGAAAAATAAACAAGCTTTTATTGATCATATTCATATGTTCTTATTATATTATAGGTAATGTAGAAAAGAAAATTCTAGAAAAAGTTTTCCTTCAACTATATATATTCACCCTTCAGGAAACAATGGAATAGATCTACACAAAGAAATCTTATCTCTTTTTTAAGTTTCTTAAGTAATAAAAAAGGTTTCCTAAGGTAAAAGCTGAGATCTTTTGGTTCTTCTTGAACTATCCCAATTTATGTACACTTAAATGAAGACTTGTTTAATGTTGTAGGTAATGACAAAGAAGGCTTCTTTCAAGATTTAAATGAAACAAAAAAGAATATTTCAATTAACCAAAACATCTTTCAAGAAGAGACTGTGAAATAAACTAAAAATTTTTTGAAAGGCTTTAAGTTATTTTTTATTTTCCTCTTTTCTAGTGTTAACTTTAACAATTTATTGTTTTTCAAGATAATTAACAGTAACAAACAATTGGCAATGATCCTGATTGACTTAAAGGCACTATATCAAACTATTAAAAGTGTATAATATTGTTCTCTAAATTTGACTTAAAGTATTTAGTTAAGATTTAGTTTTGTTGAATCCAAACTAGCTTAATGAATACTTCATATTTTTTAAGTAATATAGTCTTTTAACTAATAATATACAAAAATGTATTAATTATTATGTGAGAAGGTTTGTAGATTATTTTGATATTTTTTTAAGTATCTTAATAAAGACAAGCTATTTCAATATAGACAAAAGTATCACATATCATTTATTTATTAATTACATAAAATTTTACATAATAATTTTATTTAAAATTTTAATATATTATATTTTATA
>CAJVPT010005144.1:0-12541 GCA_910592055.1 Acaulospora colombiana | reverse complement strand
ATTTTATAATTTTTGATTATATAATTAAGAATTTAAAAATTGTTAAAGTTAAAATTTATAATAAAAACATAGTAAGTGGACTCAAACTTTTGGAAGCAACTGTATATAATTTTCACAAGTTCAAAATATATATCAAATAAATAATATTAATACACTTTTTATGGATTTATATAAATTAATTTTAAACAATCCCATAATCTCATGTATTTATTACTGGTCAATCTATAATATTAACAAACTATTACAATATATATTACATATAAAATAAATACTATCAATATATTATAACAAATAATAAGGTTTTTTCATATTATCAAAATAATAATAAGAAATAAACAAACTTATAATACATGTCTAAGAAAAATATAACAATTATTAAAAACAAATCATCAAACAAACTTTTTCCCAAAAATTTCAAAAACTGAAAAATTTTCTTTTTTTGACAAAAACACAAAAATAAACTCTATCTCAGCTACCAAGTAGCAACTGCTTCCAAGATGGCTTTCATGAGGTAGCTAAGAAGTCTTGCAAGGCAGACAATATCAGAATACAACATTGATAGGATTAGTAAAAATAATGGAAAAATCTTAAAACTCAAAACAACAACTTCTTCCTTGCAACTCAGACACATACTACTAGGAACCAGAGTGGCTAATCAAAAGAAACCATTGGATAAGAGGAAAAAGAAGGAGGATAAAAACCAAGCAAACAGGATAGACGTTGAATCAAATATGCAAAAAATGGAAAAGGAGAACAAGAACGAGACTAGTCTCAGAACTAGCAAAGCACTTTCACCGGATACAGTGAACACCATTGAGAACGAAGCAACCCTAGATACTTTAGCTAAAGAGAGTATCCCAAGCATTACTAAACAGACTAAGTATAACTATGAGAACAAGAAAAATGAACAGGATTCTCAATTACCTTCTAGAAGCATCAAGGATACCAAGAGACTCTCAGACCTAAAAAAGCCTTTATCGACTTAGACCTGATTCCCAGATAGACAGCTGGGAAGAAAATGGACTTCATCAAACAAAAAATGGCATACCTTTCCTCCCTGAAATATGTGAGGTATGAATACCCAATTGGAAAACCACAGATCACCACCATTTTTGAAAATCAAGAGGAAGTATACATGGCATGTGAAACTAAACTCACAGAAAATGAAAATACCAAATTCAGAAAGATTATTTCACTAGAATCCCAAGAGAGCAACTCCCGTACAATTAGAGTATAGGACATTCCTCTACACTTTACTAAAATGGATCTAGTAGAATTTTTCAATAAACAAATAAACATTGATTACATAATCTTACAGAAAGCTGGACCATTCCAGATAACAAATATTATCTTCTCCAACATCTCTGACTATATAGAGATCAGTTAGGAATGGTCACTTATGCAGGAATACTACTCATGCTGGATATTTCCATTCTACAAAACCTATGAGATCAAAGAAAAAAAGAATATTATATTGCTACCCTCACCCAACTCCCACTCAACACAACAGCATCAGACCTGACAGTTATCACTACAAGCATAGGAGCAAAATCAATATATATACTTCGGGACAACAATAATCAGGCTAAAAGATTCACTGTCTTCACCTTCCAGTTCAGAGAAGACCTTCAGGCAGCCAAGTCATTAGCCCCTTTAATAAGAGAAACACAAATACAATGGGTCCAATGAGAGACCTCCCTATGTCACATCTGTAGCTTACCAGAATACAACATGTACTTATGCCCTGACAAACCAGAAACATGTCCATCAAGACAGTATATGAACAGGTCAAACAATCCCAGGATCATCATGCACCAAGGGAGCAGGTTAGCCCCCAACCAAGATACACAAAGGTATTCCAGCACCAGAGACAATTCAAGGAGCTATGCAAATATCCTGAAATATGGTCAAAAACCAGAGAATAGGCAATATCATGATGACATCTTGAATATATTGCTATCAGTCCAAAAGAATATAAAAGAAATAAAGAATGATCTGAAAGACCTGGCTGAAAGGGTGGATGCCTTAGAACAAAAATGTGCTAACAGGTACCTCAAAAGCATCAATGAACTTATGAAAGATCTGGAAGAGGACATAAACACTAATAGTGAGGAACAACCAAAAGCTCCCAGTGATAGCATCCAAGACATAAAGAGATCCCAAGAAGTATACCAACAACAACTGAATAGAATGATTGCAACAATTGAAAAGGTAATTAATCTTATCAAGATTTCACAACAGATAGTCCCAGATAAATGCAACTCAACATACTAATATAATAGCAAGCAATATAATAGAACCTCCAAGGGGGAAAGCAGCAAATAAAAAATTTCAATACTGCCTGAATGAACATCAATTACAAAACCAACTTATAGTGAATACCTCACCACAGGACAAAATCAAGGACACATAGAAAAAAAAGACAATACCAACCATGCCTCATGGACAATTGTAATACACAACTTAAGAGGAATGATGAAAGACAACAAATAAAACTTCTAGCTGAAATACTGCATAAAGAAAAATTGGGGGATTATTAATCACAATAGAAACTAATGAAAATAAACAATAGATCAAACACTGGAAACATCATAAGTATTAGCTGATCACATCAATTGACAAATATCAAAAGATATGATATAGAGTAAGCATAGTGATACATAAGAATATTGTGATCAGAACATTCAAAAAACAAAAGATCAAGAGAAGGGCCATAGTGATAGACATGGCATTCTCAAGGAGACATAAACTCAGGATAATAGGAGTATACTTTCCACCAAGGATCAGTAGCAACAGAAACATGGTAGAGATAGAGCACACAATACAGGAATGGATAGCACAAGTAGAGAAAATGAATATACATATCATAATAGGTGAAGACTTCAATGCTATTCTTAATCTAGCCTTGGACAAATGAAGTCCTCATAGACAATCAGATAGTTATCAATCAGGGTCGAAGCTGCTAGAATGGTTAATAACCAAGAACTTTAAAGATATATTCAGGTTGCATACCCAACATAAAAGAGTTTTACATGGAGCAATAGCAGAGAAACACACAACAGAATTGATTAAATATAGTACCTACTACAAGAAACCTGGCAAACTAGGAACTCACATATAATAGATTCCTACACAAGAGCAATCACAAAATTATGATAATCAGAGTAGACATGTGGCAACTCCATATTAACAGTTATCAGAAGATCCATAGAAGCAACCCATGATACACCTGGTACAAAACAAATACCAAACAATGAGAAAAATTTAAGGTCATTATGGAAGACAATATAGAAAAAGGGAACAAATTAGAATACGAAAACATAGAAGACAAATAGAATAAATTCAAACAATCTTTCTTCATAGCAGCAAATTACTACATTCCCAAGATAAAATCAAAGAAGAGAAACAAGAGAACAGAAAAACCTCCAATTCTGTATAAAAAAATCATCAATATCTAGGTATTGGCAGAACTCCTTCAAAGAAACATCGACACTCCTAACATATACACAGAACATCTCATATTGAAGCAAATCAATAGTATAAAAAGGATTTTTCAGAGCTGATAAAGGAGTTACTGACATACGAACCAACCAACCAATAGAACAAGCAAATACATTGGAAGAAGATATATAGAGATCATATCATCCAGTACAAAACTGTCACCAAACTCATAAACAACCATCAAAAAAGCAGGAGGATATAGCAACACATAGAAAGATGGCAACAATGGCTCCTGAACAACAAGAGATTAATGATAAACAGTATCTTAGAGAGACCCAACAGATATATTGTGACAGACAAGCTAGTTATCAAAAGAGATGATCAAATAGAAATGATTACAGAACCAGAAGAAATTAAGAACAGAGTAGCAGAATACTTTGAAGCCTGAACTCATTGCAGGGAGACCATACTGGTGAAAACTTTAAATAAGTGAGTAGAACAGTACACACCAAGCAACAGAATCCAAGAACACTGGTTTGAGAGCCTAATAGCACAAGTAACTACACAAGAGCTGGATAGAGTAATTAGAGACAGAAGCTCCAGATGCATATCAGAACTAGATGACATTCCATACAATACATATAAAAACCTAGGGCCAAAGGTGATAATATGGCTTATAGATCTGTATAACAGAATACTGTCACAAGGAGAAACACTGAGAGAATAAAGCACAGAACACATATATCCAATTCCTAAATCTAAAGACTAGCAGAACAGGATTAAAATAATCAGACCCATTATACTATTTGTTACAGAAAGGAAAATATTCACAAAAATTCTGAGTGATCGCTTGGCATACTGCTATATAAAACATAACATTCTCAATAAACTGAACTGGGCAACACTCCCAGATAGCAGCACACAAGCCCCATACACATAATGAATCTATGCATAGAACATGTACAAAGAGAAAAGAAGAAGCTGTAGATTCTCAGCCAAGACATGGCCAAAGTATATAACTCAATTAATATAGAGATGCTAGTAAATGCAATGAAGCATATTAAGATATCACAAAAAACAATCAATATTATATAGGTCCTACTCAGAGACAGAAGGAACAAAGTTATCATAGCACGCAGACTCAGCTCCCAATACAAAGTATTAGATGACATTGATTAGGGGGATATAATCTCACCACTCCTTTGATACATCTTCTATAAACAGAAGTTGATTCATCAAGAAGAGGGTACAGATATATAACTAGAATAAAAAGTTCCATTGAAGAACCTTATAGAGAAAGACACTTGAAAGTTAAATCTAGTACATATATGGATGACACAATATGACTAGTAGACAGTCCAGAAGAGTTACAAAAAATCCTAGACATAGTAACAGAGTTTTACAACCATAATGACATAGAGATAAATCTATAAAAATCACAACTAATCATAATCAATAGTCTAATAGCAGATTTCGAACAAAGCTTCATCCTTAAAGAAAGTTCAATAAAGGATAGCATGTTGGGCATCCCAATGAGAATGCTTGGTATATGCTGGACAGCTCAGAAAAGAAGACATATCAAAAATAGCTTATCACCAAGAAAGTCCAAAAAACAAGCAAACTAATAGGCTGGAAGGCAACCACAGACAAGCAAATGAGATACATAATAAATCACATACTTATGTTAAGCATAGAGTATCTCCTAAACAATATAATACTTCCAGAAAGCACTTGCAACCATCTCATGGTGAAGATTGCAACTAGATACAAACACAAATGTGAAATGACCACCATATTCCCAAACACACTGCTATACAACTGGGGCAAATATAGAATAGACCACATATGGGACAGACAAATGCAATTATATATAAGAAACTGGACAGAAAGGATTAAGAATAGAGGTTTATTAGGTCAAATATCTAGAATAGGCCTGCAAAGCTTGCAAAACATGTTCTGGTCAACAGAGTTAGTCACAATACATTTCACCCAACTATTTCTAAAGATAGAGTAAAATCTGAACCATGATATTCTATGGTTCCTGAGAAGACACAACTTTCAGTTCTACCTAAATTCAAACTTCAGAATACCACAGAAGATAGAAAGGATAGACAGTATAATCAAAAAACTCATTCTCAAGACAACATATCACCAATATAGACAGCTACTCAGGAAACACAACCTGATGTTCATGGGATAGATTCTCAACTTGACAGAAACGTGAATATTACACTGGCGAGAAATATGTATCATCAATCAGACAAGGAAAGAGGAACTTCAAAATGGTATATCAGCCTCATAAAAAACCTTATAGCCATAGCATACATATAATATAGGATAACAGAAGCTATTGGTAACTACAGGACCTTTAATCAAGACAAATCTTTGGTTCAAATAAATACATATAAATCATACTGAAGTATTATACTCAAACACCAAGTAGAAATCATAGGTAGGAAAAAATGAAATGCCAGTTCTAACTCAGTTATTTATACACACTATACAAGAATTGCAGGAGTATCCCCACTAGAGAAATTCAAGAATTGCACAATAAAAGAAAGAGATGTACTACCGGAATCTTGCACATACTTAGCAAAAAAACAACACAACATTCAGATCTCAATAAAAAGATCAAACATATTATCCAAGGGAAACACAGAGGATCTTGCAACTGAATTAAGATACAGAATATTCCCAGAATCCACAGTAAAGGAACTAAGAGAAATAATGGAAACTCTATAGAAAGACAACCCATACTTCAAGCTACATATAAATAATAAAAAACCAGATCTAATAAACATCAACGAAACCTTCAGCCTGGGAGATTTAGAACTAGAAAAACTAAGAGCTATACAGTATTAGCTCAAAGACTGCCAACAGGTAACAATATATATAAATAGTTCAGTATATAATTATGGCAACAGACCATATATAGACTTTGGCTGGGTTATTAAGGACAAAGATAGGAAAAAATATACCTTCCAGGGGTAGATACAACTACATACATCATCCATAAGGGCAGAGCTCATGGTCATAGTAACAGCAATCAGCACTTTGGGCAGGGACACTACAGTTCAACTATATACAAACAGTTTCAATATGATAATCAATCTGGAAGAAACGTTAGATAACCACAGATCAAGAAAGAAATAACATCAAAATAAAACAATTCTAGACATATACAGCTATATAAAGAAGCACCAGGATCTAACAATAATTTTTCACAAGGTCAAGGCACACATAGGCATCTCTCTCAATAAAAAAACAAACAAACTGTTCAAAATCAACCCCATATCACAAGACATAAAACCCAATAGGAGGATTGTTAATATCAGGGAACACTACTAGGGATCACTACCAATTAGTATCCAATGAGACCAAATACTAATAGACACATCAGATAAGGACATGGTAAAACAAATCAACAGAGCCATAAGACTTATCAGATGGCAACTACTCAACAGAACCTAGAACAATTTCACAGAAAAGGACTTTAGGGATAAATATTGACAACACATTTGATAGTCTACATCTCTTTAACATAGAAGAACAGATTACCTCAAACAAGGATCACCACTTAATAAAGTTTAGCTTCAACCTTTGATATGAAGAACTATCAACCAGAAGCAAACTGTATAGTAGATATCCTTCAACTTACAAGAACAGCAAATATCACAATATAAAGAAATATAAGACATCACTCACCCCTTTCTATACAACAACCAGAAGGACACTTTGAGGAAGAACTTTCATAGAATTCTGATAAAACACATATTCTCACATATTTGCAATGAATATAAGCAAAACTTCAAGAGTACTATACAACAACGTATCTATCTAAATGCACCCAGGACCTTCAAGCTACTCATTAGGGGAGTGGTCATAAAAAAATTCTAGGAACACTTAACAAGTTGATAGCCAATAGCAAGACAATCACAATGTTTATTATTAATACAATAAGAGAATAAAAAGAACTCCTATATGATATCTGGATAGTTCACTGTGAAGAATTCCACACATAAGCCCAAAGCCTATTAACAAACAAAATAGCAAAATGAATCAAACGAACTCAAGATAAGCAGCAACAGATCCAAGAGAACCCAATTGATCAAATAGTAAAGGATCAGAGCACAAGTTTGATCAGGATAGTCAACAGCTATACAAATGAATACATAAAGTACAACACTAACATTTTTACACTATTATTATTCTACTTAACAACTAGCATAGCTTTAACATATTAGTTTCTTTTCCTTGAGGAAAGGGTAATAAGCCACGAGATAGTTCATAGCTTATCAAGTTTTGTTATTACTAAAACTACATCCCTATACCTTAGTACTAACTATATTATATAAATATAATTTGAAAACAATAATAAAGTAAGGCCGAGCCAGTTAAAAAAAAAAAAATAAAAATTAACAGCAAATCATATAATATCAAATATAGTCAACTTATTTTCTATATAATATGATCAAAATGTCTATGAAAAAACAAAAACTTTTACAGGTCGTTAAGAAAAAAGAAGCATATATTATAGAAACCTTAGCCCAATTATTAGATAAATATGATTAATAAAGAAAACTATAGTTAATATAAACTCTTTTTAAAGATACTATCTCACCAATTCTATGGTAAATCTACTATGATACACTTATTAGTAGAATAGATAAAATGCCCAAATACACTTTACAAATACACAGACAAGATCCAAACAGCTTAACACCATCCAAAATCAATATATCTATTGTCTAGTTGCATATATGGATGACATTACCTTTATTACACAAGACAGAAGTAGACTTATGGATATAATCAACATTAGCAACTCATTCTATCAGTTGAATGATATAATGGTAAATCTACACAAATTTGAACTGCTAGTAATCAACCACAAAGTAGACAATATCAAAATCAGCAATCACCTAATCGAACCATAAACAACCTCAGTGCAATTAGAGTATTATGAGTTTGGCATGAACCCAAGAAAGGGAAAAAACATTAGAGAAATCTAATCCAAAAGAAAACTAACTTCATTTATAGCATAACTAACAAAAAGTCGAATACTGACAAGATGCATAAATATATTATTAATAATGTTCTCTTTTCAACAATTGAATACTTGATTCATGATTTAGTCTTCTCATCAACAGAAGTGGAAAAATTGACAGAGAAATTAGACATAGCATGAAGTACAAAGCTAATCTTGCACAGTTAGTATCAGATCCTATATTATATCTCAAAACTCAAAATATAGTTTACAGAATAGCAACAAGGTAACTCCAAAAGCACACTAGCAATTTCAAAGATCTCCACAACAGCTCATCCACAGTAGGATACATATGTCAAAATAGAATAAAAGTCTCCAATGGCATGCTTGGCAAAAAGATAGCATTCTAAAACACTATCCACTATTTTCAAAAAAGATTATAACTTCTATTACAATGTCCTCCACAATCTATAACAAAATGGAAAAACAGTCATATACCATAAATCAAGAAAAACTTCACTATATCAGTCAAATCATGAATCAGCAATGGTATTCTGAACACAGAATATCATTAAGATAACATAGAATTAAATATATAAAACAAGTAATCAGTACGTACAAAATATGACCACTACTCTGGTACTAGATTGGTGGCTTACATAACAAATCTATTAGAAGAAAAGAGTCATCCTGATACTGCGAGCTCACAACAATTGCAAACAACTTCTTTCAAGATCTTAACAACTTCAACAACCTCAATACCTTTGCTCAAATCGAACTTGCAACTATTAGTACAAGCACCTTAGTATGGTGCATTACCTTTTTCATCAACAGGATCATTATTGAAAAAAGAACTAGTAATAATATAACATACATCAAAATAAAACACTATCTATATTCCAACAACTCATCACTATCTATCTGCATAGGATGTGAGAACACAAATATAACTGATGGCAGGAGTGACAAATGCTTTATCAAAGTGGTTAACACAGATTTAGCAAAAATACCAGTAGCCTCCACCACTCACTCTTCATCATTAAACAATGGATCAATGATGTTATGAACACAAATATCTCCTAGCAGTATAATCAAATAGTGGACCCATTCAAACCAACCTATCGAAGCAGTATAAATAGACTCACTGCCAAAGCACATTTTTCAGCTTAACAAGCTCATCAAACTAACAATAGAAACTTTTGATCAAATCAAAGAAATCAATAATAGCTTCCCTCTTTCATTCAGCATCAAGATTTACTGTGATGGAGCATACAATTCAATACTAGATCCTAATCATGTCGACACAGAGATTATTCTGCAAGATAAGAACAACACAATATTGAAAGTCTCACTACAAATCACAACCAAGGGTTCCAGCAACCTGGCAGAGCTCCTGGCTATCACTATAGCTATTTATCTCCTCAAACACAACACATCCTGTCACATTTTTTCTGACTCTATCACTGCCATTGATGAGATTTAACAAGTAATCATCTGCAACACTAAAAAGTGCAAATACCTCAGAATCACTGATCACATCCTTCACACAATCAAACAAAGACAACTCAATATTACATGGCACAAAGTAACAGCAGAGGACATCCCAACAAACCATAAATGGATAGATCAACTTGCCAAAAGATACCTTAAAGAGTATGATACAACATATATCACTACATTGACAGAATACTCTTACAATACAAACTTGCTAATATACAAAATCTACAACACTTAAGTTACACATAGTATAAGGAAAGCTATAGACACTATATAACAAATCAAACAAACAATAGTATAGAATACACTAAATCATAACTCAGACCTAATAAATGATCAAAGGAAATAGATAGACTGGAAAAACTTAATCCGAAACCTTTACTCATCCAATATCAACTCCTCATCCTGTGATCCTTGGAATCAAAGACTGCATACATACTTACTTAAACTCTGGAACAAAGAACTTCTTACAATGACAACACTGTACAAATATTATCCAAGCACATATATCACAAGCAAATGTTTCAGATGTCAAGACACAGAGGATCAAAGCCATCCTTTTCTATGTAAAGCATATGGACTAGATATCAAAGACCTCATTGCTAACATGATCAATAGAGAAATCTTAGCAAGAATAAAAAGACCCTCAACAACAAACATCAAAGCTGAAGTTGTTAAAAATATGAACAAACACAATATCTAGAACTTTATTATAAGAGACTGAATTATTAGTGACATCACTCAACTTATCACCTTATATTTAAAGAAAAACAAACTAGAATAAACAGTCCAGAGCATAATCAGATGCATCCAATTCATCACCTTCAATATATGGCAAGACAGATGTCACTATTTCCATAAATGAAAACTAAACAATGAAACCAACTGTACCACATCAGAAAAGGTAAAACGGAAATGAAAAAAAGTTTAACAATAGCACACCTAGGAGACAGCAATAGAAAAAAATACAAGTCTAATCACCAACATCATCAATGGAAACATATCTATTTTTGACATATATTCAAGGTACACTAACAAAGCCTAAGCACATTAGTTTCTTTACAAGAGACAACAAGCCACAAGGGGTTTATTCAACAAACTGGCTTTCATAAAAAGTAAAGGAAGTAACATATAGAGAAAATAGATCACAAAATTGCTTTGTAATTTAAAGTAATATGTATCCTTTTACATCTAATAAAGTGGACCTGTTATGGTGCCTTAAAAAAAATAAATAAATAAACTCTTCTTAATATTAGCTCAACTTAAGAAGTTATTATAAACCCTATCTCAAGTTCAATTCAATGCTCAATTATAGATAGTATTATACTAGAATTCTAAATATTAATCATATTACCTTTGTCAAAGTCAATATTCTAAAACAATATATTCTTTATCTATGGATTAAAGATAAGAAAAAAAAAAAACCTTCTAGCTCTATTTTTAGAGAATAAATACTTGAACATAATAGAACAAGTCTTACAATACTCTTTATAAAATATTATAACAAGTTAGTTAATATACGAAAACAATCTTACTATATACAACTCATCAGATAAGGCAATAGTCACAAAAGTTCAAACAACTATAACAAAATAAATCTTAAATATTACTAAAATTGAAATAAAAATAAGAAACTAGAAGATATAATCAAAATAAAAATTATTAGTAAAAATATTAAAGAAGACAATATAATTAAACAATATATATAAGACAAAAATAGATCAAAAACTTTCAGCATCAATTATTTTCATATCAAGGTGAATAATAAATATAAAATAGATGTATTTATTTTCAAAACTTCCAGAAAAAACTGAAACAAAACAAATAACATATCTATAAAAATACATTAGGCTTGTCAAAAGACTTCCAATCTTTCAAAAAGAAATTTATTAATAGTAATATATAAACAATCTTTTACTATAAAAAGAAGAAAAGTATATTACAATGTTTTAAAAAAATTAATAAAAAAGAGAAAATAAACTTCACTATTATAATTATAAAAATAAAAAATCAACAAACTCCATTCAAACATTAAATAAAAATATGTTTCAGCAAATAAAAGAAAAAGAAAAAACATCACTGATGATTACACTAATAGATATTGACTGAAACTATTTATATCAAGAAATTAAATCAATTCTTAATAAATATAGATACTGTATATAATAAATATTTATATTTATAATTATTCACAATTACAATAAAGAATTAAGATATATATTATCTTTTATAAGAAATATATCAATTTTAAGAAATAATAAATAATTTATATTGATACAAAAACTATTAGAGCTATTTTTACTCAATATAAATTTAATAATAATAAAATTAATAGAATTATTAAACAATGTAACTTATAATTTTTGGGACTATATTAATTTTTTTTTTTTTTGAAATACTAGCTTAGTCTTGTTTTATTTAAAAATTATATTATATTATTACATAAAGAGCTATTCTAGAATATACTATCTATCTATTATCAAATAAACAATTTAAACTTGTAAACAAAACTCTTTCCGCTGATCTCTTGACCATACATAAAAAAGATGTTTGCAAGAAATTTTTTATTTCTTTGCTAATAAAGTCTTAATACTATCCTTAAAACAACTTGAAGTT
>CAJVPT010005143.1:0-12542 GCA_910592055.1 Acaulospora colombiana | reverse complement strand
AAGGAGAAAAATATCATAAAAAATATCACAAAATTTTAAAGAAACATGTAAAGGTATTAAAGAAATATAAAAAAAAAATTCAGGAGGGGTTTTTTAATTACCTTAAATAGCTATATTTAAATATAATTAAACTGCTGAATTTTATTTAAGCCTGGCTAGATTTTAAAACTTGAAATCAGTATCCGATTCATATACAAACAGATCAAAAAATTTAAATTCTGATTCAATCCATTCAGATCAAATCTATGGATCATTCAAATTTGGATAAAAATTGTGATCCCTAGGCTGAAGAAATTTAATTGAAGAGATAAAAAAAAAAAGTAAATATATTTATTGTATTTATGCTTATTTGTAATATAGCTTGTTAATATTAAATATTTTTTATTTTCTAGTGTTGATAATATTTTTCAAGAATATGAAGAATTAAATTCAAGAACTGTATAAGCCATCGAAACAAGAGAGATATATAATACAGTTAGGGCAAAATTATTCAAGTAATAACATATAGAAAATCAAAATAAATTACAACTATATTTTTTATTACCTTAAGTAATAGAAAAAACAGATATTTTAGAATGGTGGAAAATAAATAAATAGTAATTTCCATATTTGGCATGTATTGCACATAATTATTTAGCAATACCTGTAACTAGTGTACCTATGAAACAGATTTTTTTAACTAACAAAAATTTAATTACTAATAAAAGAAACTGGCTTTTAGATAAAACAGTAAGGATATGTATATTCTTAAAGTTATAGTAGCAAGGATCTTTAACAAGTAATGATTAAAATTTTACTTTACACATAAATTTTGATACTATTTATATATAAAATAACAATTTAATAAAAGTCTTACTGATTCTAGTTATAGTCATTAAAGTTATATTTATTAGAGTTTAAAAATAAAACTGCTTTATTGAAGAAGCAATTGTTAAAACAGATAATTTCAAAGCAGGTATTATTATTATAAATACTAAAATTACAAGCAGGAGTAATGTAATTGTTGACTTGATACAAGCATTGTAATTATTAAAAATTGATAACATTGTAGATCAAATTACAAATATGAATATAAATCTGTATAAAATCTGAGATATGCAATTGGACATGATTGATTTATAAAAAAAAAAAAAATTGTGATTGATTTATGAAAAAAAAATTGTGATCGATTTTATTGTTGCTACTAAACAGTTTCTTCTATGACTAGTGTAAGCAACACACTAGCTGCCCTTATATTTTTATAACTTGTTATAGCTTTTGCTTGATATATATATTTATTTTTTTTTATTTTATATTTTATTCAACCATTTAACAGCCAGTTTTAACTTTGTCGATTTCTAGCTTCTCACTATCGATCCACAGTTAACCATAAGTTTTATATTCTATAGTTATAGATAAGCAATACTTTGTCAAATTGTACATATTACTGCTATTATTTTATTATTGCTAGTATTAACTGTAACCTCTGATTTATTTCCTAGTTTTTTGATCACAGCTGTAATCGATTACAAGCCTTTAGTTTTTACTATAAACAAGTAAGCACTATTTATCAATGCTGTATACCCTGCTATTACTTTATTGCTGCCAGTATTGATTATAACACTATTCAACTAGCATGGACTAAGTTAACAAAAGTCATAAAGCTATAAAAAATTACTGATTCCTTTTTGTAAAAGATGGGTAGAAGAAATTTTTAAATCGATATGCTCTTTATACATTGTATTGATTAAGTATGCAATGTACCTCCAGTGGGCAACCCTGGAATAGTGCAGGTAGGCCTATGTCGATACAAGGTAGTGCTTGCAAGTAGTAATGCAACATCGATGTTGCCTCCAGTGGGAAACCCTGGACTAGCAGTCTTTGCTGTATCGATATTTTTGCAGGAATGGTATAGCAAGGGTATCTTGTATCTCCAGTAAGAAACCCTAGACTTGTGCAGGCAAGCTTATTGACAAGTACTGCTTGCAAGTATCAGTCGATACCATTTGTTACCAGTAGGAAATTCTGGGTTAACATGTAAAATTTTATTGATAACAGACAATTTTTGGTTATTGATTTTTGTTTTGTATTAGTAAGGTACTGTATATATTAAGCTAATTTTAAATGTTTCAATTTAGAAACCTTCATTGCTGCTCTTCATTTTCTTGTATTACAAAAATATAATGACCCAATAAAATATGCTACATTTTTAAGTGAACTGATACACCACTTGTTGAATGTTTGCCTGATCATTTTTTGACTTTAATAACAATATTTATCAAAATGTAAATATAATAAAAAATACTTGTATATATTTTCAAATTTATTAATAATAAAACAATACCAGGTCAACTGATAAAGAGATTTTTTGTAATTCTTAGTTACTTGTTATAATGATTTGAAAAATATCATTACTGCTTTGAGAGCTGACATTGACAATGCAAAAAAAATCCAAAAAAAAAAATTCATAAAAATTTTGTAAATTAAAATTTTTGCAATTTTTTTGTAACTGTATTAACTTAACTAAATTATAGGTTAGAGAAAATTTATTGACTCAAAAGTATTTTAATAAGGTACATACAGTAAAAATGATATATCTTAACCCCCTCCCTAATTACTATGGAAAAAAAAATAAAAGGAAAGTAGATATTTGAAAAAACAAACTCCTTGCCTTTCTATATACCTGTGATTAATATTGCCTCTTGTCTTCTAATAATAATAAAAAAAAAATGAAGAAATAATAGTTTATGATAAAGCCTCCAACAAGGTGATACTGGCTGTATACTGAAATTATATTGATCCTGATGTATTTGAACTTATAAGAAGCACAATTATTGACATGTTTGTTTTGTACCAACAAGTTGCCCTATTATCAGAAATCAAAGAATTGGATCAAGGTACCTTAATAGCTGCAGAGTATATATTTAACTAAATTTAAGTTTTTATTTTTTAAAACTTTATTAATGTTAATGTTTGCAGGATCTTTTGATAAGAGAAGGTGAAATATTTACCAGAGTATATAACATACCTGTTGAATTACAAGGGTTCAAAAGGCAATATTTGCAAGAAGAGAAAGTTATAGTGATGAATAATTTTCTTTTCAATTATGCCATGCATATATTTCCTGAAGATATAATCTTAAGTATACAAAAAAAAATAGAAGAATACAATCTATTCCAACTAGATGGCAACAAATATAGTGCTACTAACAAAGGAATTACAGTTTTTTTTGATAATAAAAAAATATATTTAAACCATCCTTTAGATCTATATAAGGCTTATGTAGTTTGGAGATATATCAAATTTGTTCACATCGATTTTAATTTTTTGGACTATGCAATTGCAGCTACTTGCCTGAAAGGAATATAACCTGTTAATGATAAAGAATTTACTTGCAGTGAAGGGGATTTTGATGGAGGCAACTTTTACATGATTAAATGGAAATAAAGTTGAAATGACAGGTATTTTATAAACATTACAAATTATTAAAAATTTAAATTATTAACAAATTAAAATTGCCACAATTTTTATTAGAAAATACTCTTTATTGCTGGCTAGAGAATAAATTGCATGGTACTATAGTATTACCAATGGAAGGTATAACTTGTGGGTTATCCCAAAATTTGATTAAAAAAACAGTATCAACTATAAAAAAATAAAAAGAATATGAAGAAGTATATCATATAGATTATTGACATAATCAATTTTTGACTGATCAACATACTTTACAAGTACTTAAAACATTGATAATAAAAAATCTGGTTATTTTAGAGAGTACTGATTATAGAGGGGAGTATATTAATATAAAAGCAAGTGAACAATTATGGGTTGTATAAATAAATTTATTTAAATTTAATAAAAGAAAAATTTTTAAATTTAAAGTCAAAAAATATTTTCGAAAGGAAATATAACAATTAAAAATTTTTTTATTAAAATAAAGCTAGGTTAATTTAAATATATTTAGTTTAATTTAGTTAAATCAAAGTAGTTATAGTTGAACATGCTTTGAAACAGATATCAAATATACCAAATCAGTTTCAAATTGTTTTTGCATCAAATCCGAATTTGATTTGAATTTGGATTCAGATTGGATTGAATCAAATCAAATTTGGATTCAAATCAGATCAGATCAAACTGTTATAGTTTTGAATCAGATCGGATCAGTTTCAAATAAATTGGATCCAAATCTTATTCATATTTATAAAAACTGCATCAAATCAAATCTAATTAAAATCCAATCTGATTTGATCCATTGTGAATACTACCAATCAGATAGAAAAAATTTGTAAAGTCAACAATATCCTTAGGAAGCTCAATTACATAGGATTATCAGTAGAAAGTACAGTAAAACCAATTCAAATTCTCAATAATATTTGTGAAGATACTAGAGAAAACAAAAAGAAACTATAAATACTTTTTCAGGATATAGTCAAAACCTATGAAACTATCAGCTTAAACATATTAGTTAAAGCAATGGAATAAATTAAAGTTCTAAAAGATTTTATTAAGATTATGATGCATTTATTTCAAAACAGAGAATTTCAAATTATATTTGAGAATAATCTTATAGAATTTATAGTAGCAGGAGATGGAATTGATCAAGAAGAAACCATCTCATCCTTACTTTAGCAAATTTTTTATGATCTCCTACTTTGCAAAATTTAAAATAATACTTAAAGGAAATACAAAATATCAGTTATCTGGAACTTCAATCTAAAAGATCATAACATTAACAAGTTAGAATCAAGGTATATAGCCATAGCCTTTATGGATGATATTACATGAATAGCAAGGTTCAAAAAAAATATGGAAAAAATCTTGAAAACTGCAAGAGATTTTTATAAGGCAAATAATGCCAAATTAATATTAACAAGTCAATACTTATAACTATCGATAATCCTAATTGTTATCCAGAAGAAATGCATACAGGTATCAAAGAAAAAGTAGTCAAAGAACTTGATAGAACAGAACAAGCCAGATTTCTGGGAATCTAGATTGGCAATCAAAAAACTGCAATTGAATTCAAAGAACATGTACTTAAAAAAATCAACATAATTGCTAGAGCCCTGAAAAGCAAAGAATGATTGACAAACAAGTTCTCTATATTTTAAACAGGATATTAATACCCAAAATAGATTTTAAAATATAATACAGCATATTTTTTTGAAAAATATGTAACATATTGACAGTAGCATATAGAAAACTTTTTAAGAATAAAAGTATGTTATGCAGATCCATACTGAATAGTGTAATTCATAATCCAAAGATTCTCAACTTGAAAAGTATCTAAATATTGCAATGAGAAAGTCAAATAATGAATTTATATAACAAACTAAATGATCCAGGATTAGTTGAAATCACAACAATTATTAGACTCAAGCAAGTACAAATCAAATATTGGGAGTCACTTAATTTACTAACTTGCAAGTTACTAAACCATCTATCAGACAAAGACGACTTCTCACTTCAAGTAACTAAATTGGCAAAAGATATAGGAATAATCTTTCATTGTTGAAAATGGTAAGAAATATTTGAATGGAATAAAGAAAATAGTCTGATTCAAGAATACTTTATATTAGAAGAATACAAAAAGGCTATAACATCTTTAAGAAATAATAAACTGATGTATTTATATTAGTTATTAGATCAAAAAAGTATGGAAATAAGGAATTGATGAATGCTTCAACTAATACAGAACATGGATAAAGAATCTATTCCAAAGTGGTATCAGATAAAGATGGGTTTCTAAAGGGGAGACAGAGACAAAAATCAAATGTTCCTCACTAGTGAACATTAAAATTTTTAAATTAATAATTATAAAAAAACTATCTACAATTGTTCTTTATTATTCAAATAATTTATTTATAGTATTTCTTGACTTTTGTCCCTATTAAAGTAAAAAGCTATAAATTTTGTTCCTCAAAAAGGGATATAAGTAATCTGCAAAATTTTATATGCTAAATACTTTAGAAATCTATTATTAATATCAGATCATCATCAAAAACCTCTTAGGTAAACAAGTATAGTAGCTTACAAAACCTGGAAAGAAGACTGTATAAAATGGGAACTAAAATATTTCAAAATAAGTCCTAATCAAGACAAACAATATAAACTATAGGCAGTATGGAGCAACTAAAATAATCAGTTAATTTGGGAAAAATTAAAACAAGCAAGAGAAAAATATAATACAATAGTAGAACACTTTATCTGTTACAGTACTAATAATTACTAGAAAACAAGATTACAAAAATGATCTGAATACTCAAAAGGAACAATATAAAACAATAGCTGTATTCTAAAAAGAGATAAAGAAGGAATCTACATAATACCTTATCTCAATAAAAGGATATCTATTAGAAAAACAGGAGAATTAAAAATCCTTAACTCCAAGACAACACTCAAAAACATGATAGATTATAAAAGAAATTTATAAAAATTAGTACCCTTTTAAGATTTTTTCTCAAAATAGCAAAGTAGATCATATTAATATTGAAACTTGGAAAGAAACTATAATCAAAGAAAATATTAAAAAGGAGTATATTTAGATCAGTTAATAAAAATACTTCAACACAATCTAGGATCCAAAGAAAAGCTGATCTTTTATTCTGATAGATTACTAAGCAATTATAGCAAACAAAGAAATAAAAATAGATGCTACATGAATTCAAATAAAAAACACTGGAAGAAAAAACAGATTTTAAACAGGAGTAAATAATTGATCTTCTTCTATAAGGATTGAGTTGATAGCAATTCTAACTATACTTCTAGTAATTTCTATTAATAACACAGTTGAGATTTGTATGGATAGCCAGACTTGTATCACTAAATGGAAAAAGCTGGATAAGGTGGATTCAAAAAGAATACACAAGAGATGGCTAAAGAAAAAAATTAATCTTTATGGATATGAATGGTGAAGCTAACAAAGAAAAAAACAGTAAATCTGAAGTTTACCAAAGTTAAAGTAAAGTATATTCCAAAAATTCTTATAATAAAGAAGCAGATGTCTTAATCAAAGAAGTTCTAAAACTCCCACCAATCGAATGGAGAGATTCCAACTTCTACAAAATTATTACAGAAATCAGGTGGCAAAACATAACCTTAGATGATTCAATTAAGTAGTTTATCAAAAATATGAATAATAAAACAATAGCCTATTAATGGACCCAACAAAATTGAATAGAGAAAAATTGGAGTCATCAGATTTTAGAATAGCAAGATCACACATGGGATCTAGTATGGAAAAGAATAAAAGATAATCATATATGAGATATATTTTTTAAAAAATCTTAATAAAAAAGCTTTCTCATTAAACTGATCAATGATGAGCTACCAACATTATAGAAATTGGTTACAAGAAGACCTGATCTATATAAGCAAGTGAAGTGCATTGTATATAACCAATAGGATGAAACAATAGAACATTTGCTAGAATGTCCAGTCTATAAGAATCAACTTCAAGAAGCATAGAATAAAAAAATAAATAAAACTCTCAGAAGCTTTAAAAGGAGATTGAAGAAAAAAATAATAGACAAAATATGGATGATCAGAAAGAACTAGGAGAGTTTGACAAGTAGATTTCTAGACTAGTAGAACAGAGCTCTACAACTAGTCAAAATATTCTAAGTTTTTGTGTTGGCTTTATAAGAAAAAACCTTATTTTAGAAATAGTAGATCTAAAATATCATGGTAAATGCATAGGAAAAGAAGCTAGAAAATAGATAATAAAGATATAAAAAAGAGTTTACAATCAAGTTCAAAAAAAAATTTAGAATATAAAATGTGAAAAGATTATTGAATGGGAACAAACTTAGGGGATCAATAGAAAAGACAAGATAAGAAGATCCCAATCTTTTTAGGCTAGAAAACTATATCCTTAATAAAAAAAGAATCACTATTAAAAGAAGAAAAACTAGAAGATGAAAGTTTTAAAAAGATTCTTATAAAAGAAGTAAAGTATGAAATAAAGTAGTTGGGATTCTAAATCTAGTTAGAATATCAAAAAATAATCTGTAATAGTGACCTGCAGGCAATGAAGTTAACAATTAAAAGGGTTTATACCTGAACTATTAATGAAATTATAAATTACTCCTGAAGTTACACTTAAAGTTTTAAGAAATTTAAAACAGAAATGAGTAAATTAAATAGAAATTTAGTTTTAGCAAAATATTTAATAATATAAAGTATACAAATGTTTAATAAGTACATATATCTAGCTTGACTTGAGCAAAAAAAAATTAACTTATATATTAATATTAAAGATTCAAGGGTTATTTAACTATTTAGATATCTTGATACTTTCACTTGAATCATAGATAGGATTATTATTCTCTTTGTTACTATCTGTAACATTATAAACAAGTTTTAATTGATAGGTTCTTTATTTAAGCAAGTATTAGATTGGAATATTCTAAGTAAGAATAATTAAGGTCTCAAAGTTTATCAGTATAGTTTGAAATAGAAAATATTTAAATAATCACTACAATCCTAAAAACAGGGTTTCAAAAGTTATTTATATAGTTTGGAATTAATAATATATTCAAATGATTATTGTAGTTCTAAAAGTAAAGTCTTGTAATTTGTTTCTTATCCAGTTCAGAAAGAGTTAAATTGAATATAATTTATGTAACTATATCAAATATTTTTTTTATATAATCCTTATAGTAGATTCTTTTTAGTCCAATAATCAATAAGGAGATCAAAGTCCTATTCTTGTACAACCTGATTATTTTTTCTTATATAGCTCTTATATAGATATTAAACTTTGAACTTTCTGATTATTACCTGGAATACTATCACTATGCTATAAATCTATAGGTCAATAAAATATTGTTTTAAAACTTAATTTAAAATATTTAGATATAATAATAAGTTAATTACTTTTATAAAATATATAATATTATAATTATTTATAGTTACTTTTAAAAGTTTAAATCCACTTATTATATTTTTATTATAAATTTCAACTTTAACAATTTTTAAATAATTAATTATATAATAAAAATTATAAAATTTATATAAATTTTATCTAAATACTTATTTTATTTCTTATAATATATTATAAAGTTTTATTATTGTTAATATTTTTATTTTTTTATTACTTATTATATAATTTATGATCACAGTCATGGTCAAACACTCTTTCCCGTAGATCCCTGACCACCACTTCCAAAGAAGCGTTCCTTCAAAACTTTATATTTTGAGAGTAATAAAACTTCAAAACTTTCTTTAAAAACACTTGCTTCATTTAGCAGTAGTCATATTTTACCCTTCTTATTTACTTTTTCTCTTCAAAAACCCTCTACCTAAGAAGTTAATGGCAAAAAAGCTTTTCTAGGAAGAAGAAACCAGATGAAAAAATACCCTCCTTCTCTTCCCTATGGAGGTCCCAAAGTCCAGGAAGAAGTGTAGGCCAACAACTCCATGCCAGCTCACTGACATCACTACTACAGGCAGAAACGGCTTCTCTCTCAGTGTGTAGTGATTTTTTCTTGATTTTTCTGAGGAATTTTGCCTACCCTAGCTTGATCCTGAATTTTCTGTTACACTGGAATTTGGATGGATTGATTGGTTAAAGATTGGGATTGGTTGCTCCATGGTTAGCAGAAATGTAAACAAGGATACATGTGACATGTGACGTAAATGTATTTCCTAAGCTCCATAAGAACCTTAGGTCCATTATAAGTCATTGGCTGAAAGTGTGGGTGGATAAACATCACATGGACTGTGATCTCCTCTCTCTCATTATTATTCGAAAGTGTAATGGCTATGGAATGAGTACCTCTCCTATTGGAATGAAACCTCAAGAACTCATACTACTTGAAGACACAACCATTCTTCCATTCCAAAAACACTTCAGGGTTTTTACATTCTGATCCAAATGGTTTTTTCACCCTCGTATGACACAAAATACTACCGAACTCACACTTTTTCTCTGAACACACTTGATAATTGGTGACAAGCCTTAATCACCAAGATCAATAAGAAAGGTGTACTTCTCCTTTCTTGGAACTAGCAAGTCCACCATGGCATGTTAGTTAGGAGGACTCTGAAAGGATTGAAGATCCAATAAGGGGTGTCTAATTTTTTTTAGATAGTAGTAGTAGTAGAAATTTAATCCAACCAGATATCTCCGGGCAACAAGCTGCCTGATAAATCTGTTAAAGGTCAGGTTTTAGGGAGTTCTATTGACATAAATGATATATGGCTTCACGTGACAACCTTTATAATCTCTGCATTAATTTGTATATTATGTTATCAAAGTTAATAAACATGGCTGAGCTTCCGTTCCAAAAAATATAATTTATGATCACAGTCATTTAAAATCCTTCAAAAATAAAAAGTTAAGAAAAAATATTTAACAATAATAAAACTTCAAAAATTATATATATAAATTTTTTGAAAAATAAAATTAGTATTAATATATAATTTATATAAATTTATAATTTTTGTTTGTATAATTGGATAGTTATTTTTGAAGATAATAAAAATATTATTTAAAAATTTTCTAATAACCTTTTTTATTTAGGTTATTTTTTTTATTTTGAATTTAATTTTTTTTTTTTTTTTTAAACCACTGTCAGGTTAGTTATATGTGCTTTATTAAACATAATGTAGGCTAAACTATTTATAGTGTCGCTAAAGCTAGAACGCTAACTAACTCACTCGTCTTAGTTTATTATCAAACTCTAAGTACAACTTTGGGAGTGATTTGTCGCTCCGTTTATAGTTTGGGTAAAAACCCTTCTACTATAAACATCATTGTCTGCAGTCACTACTGCAGATTAAGAATACAATGTCTGTTCCTCATTTATTTTCAATACTTCCATATTATATTGTAGTTCTTGTATCTTCTAATTTTGATTCTATGTTTTGCCTTATCCTACTTATATTGGAACTTCTTTTGATATTCTTTTAAGTAACCAGACAAATCAAATTGTTTTTATTGATATCTAAAACTAGGGTTGAAGAGAGTTAAAGAGAAAAGAGTTGTAGAGAAGAGATATAAGAGATGTAATCTTTGTCATCCAGTAAATTTGTCCTTACTTACCCATTACAATAATTTATTTAAAAAAGGAATTTTAATCTTTCTGGCATATGCCTTCACTGGCCTTAATAAATATTACTTTTGGAATACTACCATTATAAAGAAGTTAATCCACTATGTTAATAGTAAAATCTCCTACTAGTGATTTTATTTTCGATTGATACAAATAATCTTAGAGGATTTTTCAATCTTCTAATGTTTTAAGCTTATATAAGTAGGTGGTACACTTTCAAGACTTTGCATTCATTCTATATTTTCTTAAGTATCTTTTTTTTTTATTTTCTTAAGTGATAATAAGTAGTTTTTTTGAAGATTGTTCTCTTTTTTGATATGTATTAGCATGTTAAGAAACAATATCTCATTAAGATACATGTATATAGTTAATAGAAACTTGTTTATATTTTGAAAACAAATATATTTTATATTAACCAATCAGCTTTAATGAGAGTTTGTGCTACCTAAAATTCAGGATCAAACTGAGATAGACAAAATTCTCCAAAAGATTATGAAAGTATAGCTCTAAAAGAGAAACAATAGTAAAAAAGAAAAAAATATAAATCTCTTTTACTATACAAAATCTTTTTTAGTCTCAACAAAGCTGAATAGGATTTTTAAGTACTTTACTGTTAGTTCTTCTTCTTTAAGAGCTTTTTTGTTATTAACAGTAAAGATGTTACTTAGTTTTTAGATTACTAAAGCCAAGTTTATGATCAAAAAGAATTGTAAACAAGAAGTGGAGAGTATAAATAACTCTTAAAGATAAATCTTCAAGTTGTTTTAAGGAAAGTGTGAAGATTTTATTAGCATAGAAGTTAAAAACTTCTTGTGAATATCTTTTTTAGATATGGTTAAAGAATTAGCAAAAAAGTTTTCAGATCTGAACAAATTAATAATATAAATAAATTATCAATCAATTATTACTATATAATTTAAATAAATTATTATCAATTTCTATTATAAATTTGATATTATTTATTATATAACTTTTTTTTTAATATTAGTCTATTCTTATATTAAGATATTAAATTTTATTAAAGTAAACAAAAGACTTAAAATCAACTGGAATTAATAAATATTCATACTATACTAAGAATTTATAGATTAATAAATAGCACAAAGGACTAATTATTTATATTATATATTGTATAATTAAAATAAGATATTTATATGATTTACAGTAATGACCTGTAAGCAATGAACTTGATAACTAAAGGATAATTCAAGTTATTAAGAGAGCAAAATATCATCTTCTAAATTGTATTTAGAGAAATTAAACTTTTAAGACCGGTAAGCTGTTATATGAAAATTTTTGAAATTGTATAATATTTTAAATACTTAATAAAGATAAATCATATCAGCCTGACGGTGAATTAAAAAAAAAAAATAAGATATTTATGGTTGCTCACAAAAGTTTTGCACCACATATCAATTTATATTAATAAATACACTACTTGGACAAAAGTATCACACGTCATTTATTTATTAATTACACAAAATTTTACATAATAATTCTATTTAA
>CAJVPT010005142.1:0-12546 GCA_910592055.1 Acaulospora colombiana | reverse complement strand
ATATAAATATAAATACTCTTTAAGTCTCAATAAAGATAATTTTTAATAACTCTTTCTGCTGATCCTCTGACCACACACAAAAAAGATGTTCACAAGAAGTTTTATATTTCCTTGCTAATAAAATCTTTATACTTTCATTAAAATAACTTGAAGCTTGTCTTCATGTATCTCTTTTATCCTCCTTTACTTGTTTATAAACTTTTTTGAATAAAAACTTGAGCCTCTAGTGGCCTAAAAAAACTCAAGTAGACACTTTCTCTACTAAGGGCAAGAAGATTCTAGGAAGTAAAAGGGCTGACAAGTGGTGTGTCACCTCACAGAGCTAGAAATAACAAGAAATATAGGTTCTGTCGGCAAGGGAAGGCTTATTTTCCATCTTCTCACATACTGTTTTATACCCTCTTAAAGTGCCTACTGGTTTTCAGTTTTCTTGGAGGATTTTGCCTACCTCAGTTTGATCCTGAATTTTTAATAGCACAACATCACCTGGCATCTGATTGGTTGACATGAAACACGTTAGTAGCTGAATGTAAACAAGCTCCTATTGGTCACCTCACATATTCCGATGATGTCATTAGTGATAAAAAGAGAAATCAAGGATACGAACTTCTCCACTTCTCCAAATAAAGTTTAACTAAAGCAAAGAAATTATGAGGCTATTAGGATAGGCACTAAATTCCCTAAGTGGTGAAAAGGTAATTATTTGTTTAAGCTGAGACCTTCAACTTCTTATTATCCCAGTCAGACAAAGTACACGAAGGAGATAATTTTCTTATCCTAGTTAGGCTGTAAGATCAAAAAGCAGAGGAATGTAAAATACTGCCCTTCTCTAGGATTGAGAATGAATTTCCCCAGACATTGTGTAATGATATCATAATTGACAAGGATCTTCATACTGTCCAAGACCCTCCCACCATTACAAGGCAAAAAGATTGTTGAGGAATCTGGCTTTTTGAGTAATAGAAGATATACATCAGTAAAATTCCTTTAACTAGGCGTGGCTGCTGAAAGATATTGGGAATTATATAACAAGACTGAAAAGGTACATAAGAACCTAAGATTCATTATTAGCCATTCTGTTTTGCATAGGTGGATATAAAATTAAGACCGAAAGAAAGGAAGCATTGAGCAAAACACTGGATCTGAATAGGCGATAAGTACCTCAGACGATCACAAGAAAATAATCAAGAGCATAAATGGATAAGTTCCTCAGATAGTCAGGAAGAAGAAGAATATCCCAAAAAGATTGATTCCTAATGAGAAGAGGTTTCTAACGAGGTTCTTTGAAGAACATGGAACAATTTTAAATTTCTTTTTTCATTTTTCATTTTTCATTTTCATGTAAGTGCATTTATACATTTTTAGATATTCCCCTTTCCTTTTATTTTTTCTTTCCCCTTTTGTAGTTTCTTGAATTCAGTTCCTTGGAGAATAATAAGCAGTAACAATCTGTTGACAATGATGGATAAATTAGGAGGGTCTTCACCCAAAACTTAGTTCAGAGTGAAATATTGTCCCCAAAATTGCACTTAGAGGCTGAAGCTCTTTTGAGAATTAAAAGCCATTAACGAGTGTGTCAGTACAAGATTTTAGTTTAGCCATGATGCAATTGCCCTATGTATCTCGATCAGTTTTCTTAATGATTAATAAATATATAATACTGGCCTGACCACGGATATTAAAAAAAAAAATAATAAAGATAATTTTTAATTGTTTTTAATTAATAATACTTACTTATTGACTTTAATATAAATATTTTAAAGTCTTTTCTATTTAATATGTTAAAGCTATAATTAATTTACTATTTATAAAGATTATTAATGTCATGTTTAAAAATAAAATTTTAAATAAAAATTTATATTTAATATTTATTTATAATTAAAAAAATTTTTTTTATTTTGTATTTTTTTTTTGATTTTAAAAATTTTAATTAATTTTTTTTCATTTTTTTTTTTTAATTTAAAAAATTTTTCTCAAAAAACTTGCTTTTTTTTCTATTGTTCTTTGTATTTTTTCTCTCTTTTATTCTTAAAATATTTAATTTAATTCACAAAAATATATATTGTCTTCAAAATTCTATTATTTCAATATCTTATAACAAAAAATTAATATAAATCATATTTAATATATTACAAAGATTTATATATCCAATCAATAAATATTAAGTAGATACTATAGGTTTTAATATTTTTCTTTTTGATTAACAATTTACATAATACTAGTTTGAACCTTTTCTGAATAGCAATTGTATATTAAAATTTTATATATATTTCATAGTTTTATAATAATTTTTATATTATTTAAGAAAAAAAATTGATATAATACTTTTTCTGCTAATCCTCTGACTATATACAAAAAAGATGTTTACAAGAAGTTTTTATACTTTCTCACTAACAAAGTCTTGATACTCTCCTTAAATTAATCTAAAGGTTACTTTCAGAAGTCACATCTATCTTCTTTCTTTTGTTTATAATTACTCTCAAACAAATAGAACTTTGTAACCTGCAAAGTTCAGTTTTCACCTTTACTACCAATGACAAGAAAATTCTTAAAAGAAGAAATACCATCAGTAAAATACCTGTTTTCACTTTTCTAAAGTAGAGGAACAGGATATAATAGAGATTCTATTCTAGTAAAGAACTTATTTTTTCTTTTAACTAGATATATGACCTTTAAGAACTTCTATTTTATAAATTTCCAGAGAATTTTGTCTACACTAACTTGATCTTGAATTTTAGAATAGCACAAATTCAGCCGATTTTAATTGGTTAAAATGAAAAATATTGAATAAGATTAATAAACAAACTCCTATTAACCACTTTACATGTCATAATATACTTTCTCAATCCTATAAGAATCTAAAATCTACTATAAGTCACATATTTAGGTATGGATGGATATAAGATATGATAACAATATATCATTGGATCAAGAAAGAAATGATTTATTTAACCATAACAAAGATTATAAGATATTTTAATCATTTTAATATTGGAGCCACCTATTCTTGATAGTTAAGTAGATTTAAATAACCCTTGTAAATAAATAAAGATCAGTTTCTTTTTATATAAACAAATAAGATAAACAAGAGGTTTTTTTCAACTGGCAAGTTTTTTAATCCTAATTTATGATTTTGTAAAAAAAGCATAATCTGAAGATCAATATCAAGATTGTCAACATATTTTCTTCTTTTATGTCTATCAGTATTCTGGTTACCAATTGATACTTATTAATTATATTCTAAGTGAAAGTACTTATTGAAAACTTTTGTCAAATTGAAAGATTCCTAAAGACTCAGTCAGACTTTAAAAGTGTTGTGTCTTTTTAAATAAGCAACTTATGCTTGAAGCTGACATTATTTTTAGAATCAAGTTATCAATCCTTTCGTAGATTTTAAGATATTCTTCTGACCATAGGATCCACCAGATTTTTAGATGAGTAGTCCCTTAAACAGACTCCCAGATGAAATAACATAAAAAAAGCTAACCTCTAAAACTATTCCCCTTCCATTTGGAATGAAAAAGATGTAGAAGAAGTCTCCCCTCCATTCTGAAGATAAAGAGATACTGCACTCTGATGGATAATTTTCAGATATTGATTCTTTTCTAGATATTAGCCTCAGTAAATGGTCTGTAGTAAAGAAAATTTAGATCTCCATCTGGCAATGCTCCATTTAATTTTTCTTACAATACTAGCATGCTCAAAGAGATGTTGATATTCTTTTTGTTTAAAGAAAGGGCAATAAGCCTCGAGGTAGCTTTAGATTATCGTACACTTTATCACACCCTGAATCTACACCCCAGTACCTTTGCGAAATGCAATGGATATATGTAGTTTGGAACTAATAAAGTCAGGCAGGAGCCCGTTTTTAAAAAAAAACATATATCATTTAAGATAATAAAATAATAATATAATTGGTTCAACAAATTAAAAATATATGTAAATAATTATATTTATTGTACTGTATATAGAATCAATGATATTTGAAATCCTATCAATAATCAAAATGAAAATAATGGAAAGAAAAATAAAAATATTCATGATTTGAGGTTTAGAAGCAGATTACAGTATTTACACATTCCTGGTGATATTGTGAGAGCTGGTATAGGGAAGAGGGTTATATAGAGTGTACGCGCCAAAGTGCTCGATGAAATTTGACCAGAACTCGTCGCTCCGATGCGAAGGATGTTTTAGAGTATGATTAATGGCATTAGTTGCTTTCGTCACGGCGGTTTGATCATTAAGATTTTCAAGATGGACTAAGCCAACCCGTCAAAAGAGCGAAAATTATTACGAACGGACATGGCTTTTTCTTTCCGCGTGTTGCAGTATTAGAGATGGTGTGAAAACCTTTATTATCTCGAAATATCTGAGCTTACTCCACTTCAACCTAGGGTGCCGAACATGTTTTCTTTTTATTTGTCCATCAGGTCATTTTAATCCTAACCACCGACCGAAGGCAACCCACAATCGTGACATGTAAGTTAACGTTCTTTTCTACTCCGTTAATAATATCAGTGTCTACAAGTGACAAAAATCTTCGGGGATTTCGTTGATTCGAGAGAACTACTATCTGGGTCGGATCTTGATTCCTTAGTTAATGTCTCAATCAGATCTCGTGCGAAATATTTTATTTTCTTTAGAGGATATACGATCAGAGAAAGAGAGAGGAACACTTATCCACCTTCAAATATTAAGCTTTATCGCGTTACGGGTTGCGTGTTGAGTTCGGATAAGTAAAAATATTATCGGATATTAAATGATAGTTTGTCTAACTATGAAATTTCTAATTAGTTACATTATTCGCGAAACAAACGAGTAACATAACCAAAGTGCTGAGCAACCTGCTCGGAATGAATGAGGAAATTGTGTGCATGTTCGATCAGACAACTCACCGAAGCGAACTCGCGACAAATAATTATGTAACCCTCATATCAGAATCGACAGTGAACGAAGGTACGTCTTCCGATTTGTAAGACATGCTCTTGTGCTCACTTGAGTTTCTTATTTTAATTATACCTGAGGCGTCGTGATATTTTCCCTTTCGTAGCTGGTACATTCGATGTGGCGGTTTCTTATTGTTGGATGAAATAATTACTGAGTTTACGGTGTATTGCTAATAGTCGAGCGTTATGTTAAAGCATGATTTTTTTTGATTAAATGCACCAATCATAATTCGATTATAGACTCGTGACTTGGTCACTTATTTATTTTCCATTTTATATAGATAATTACATAATAAAAAAATTTTTGTCGGTCAAAATAACGAATAGGTAGAAGTGTAGAAGCAGTTATGCCTGCTGGATTCCATTTCTACAATAAAAATAATTCATTTATTAGCTCGTTATTATACATAAAACCAGACGTGATAGAAACTCCAGATAAACGTACACTCGATTAAACATTCGTTTCGTGGTTTTTGGTGTCCAAGTACCTTTTTAAATAGATTCACAAGTGGTTGTCAATGGTTGATTTACAATAACATTAATAAACTTTAAGCAGTTGGCAGGGAACACACAAAATAAGGAGCTTCGTTTATCCTCAGTTAAGCCAACGAGTCCAGCGCAACGACTAAAGAATGCACCCTTACGAATGTAACTAAACAATGAAGACACACTTTTCAGATGACTCACTTAGCCAACGCTGATTTAGACCTACCCCTTGAACGAAATGAATCACTCTCAGAGTAAGACGCACCGCCCACACCAATTTTTGGTATGAATTCGAAAAAATTGTGCGAGAACTTATTTTCCATGCCATGGTGCCAACTGCACAAAATTATTATGCATATTGTTACGTACCCTTTATTTTCATTCTTCGCCTTCAAATTCTGTAGATAAAATGGATAGCCATTAGCTTGTTATAATGTATAAAAAATTAAAAAAATTCTATACTTACAATATCAAACATCACATTTGCAAATCGAATAAATTTACGAACTTGAATTTTTCTCTCTTCAGCCTTGATTGTTTTCCAAAGCTTCATCACGTATTCATTTTCATCCATTACTAATTTTAGTATCTTTTTTCCATCATCTTTTTCGGTGCCTTCTAAATCTTCGAGAATATCAAGTACGAACTCTGTTATTTTCCCAAGATCAAGTCTTCTTTTTTGTGACACATCAATATTCTCTTTATCATCAAATACATTGTCAAATTTTCTTTTTTGTGATGGGTTGACATTCTCTTCATTATCAAGTATCACTTCCGATTTTCTTTTTTGTGAAGCCTTATCAATCCATCGTTTAATTATTTCACTATCAATATCTTCTTTGTTAGCGAATACTTCTTCGTAATTTCCGCCTAATACCAAATAAAAAGATCAGTCTATACTCTTAAGTAAAATCAAATTGTTATGTTCTCACGGTCACTTACCAAGGCAAATTATAACTTCGCAAGCAAATATAGAGACGTGCTGGAGTGCATGGTCGCTCCAACGACCTTTTCCGCTAACCACGATTCCATGAGCCAATTTGTTTCTCACATTTTTTTTAAAGTTAATTAGTAACTCGGCAGGGTTGGTCTTATATTGACCGTGGAACACGGATTTTTTTGAGAAAATAGCAATGTTTTCCAGGATAAAATTTAACATGCATAATAGATCGGCGTTGCTGAAGTCTTTGCTAATAGGAGGCCGTTGTTTATCCGCGAATGATTCAACAATTTCTAGAGGAATAATATCTTCGTTGTTGACAAGGAAATCGTAAACTGTTCTCTCAGCAAGATTAATGAAAGGTTCTATAATCACCCCTTGTTCCTTTTCGGTAAAAGAAAATGATTGTTCAATTGATGAAGAATCGCGAGTGGTTGTATTATTTGTGCGATTATTGGTGACGGTTGCGTGTTGACCAACGGCAGATGAGTGAAACCGCGTTTTTTTAAAAACCGCAAAAGGCTTTGACTGTTTTTGAGATGAGGAAGAAGAGGAGGAGGATAATTTTTTATCTGCAAGCCAGCCGAACATCGTGATGTTTGCTAGAGAACTTTGACGAAAGTTTTTATCGTTATATAAAAGGTCTTGAAGTGATTTGTATATAGACTCGCGAGACTTTTTCAACGGACAGGCATGACCTAACGCGTCCAAAGTGGAGTCGAAAGTTTCTTTAAGATTCTTTTCTACAACACCGGAACGTATCCACGTTGAAAGTTCTTTTTTACCCATAACGACGCGTAAATGAATTGGCTAGGATCAACTTATATGCGTGATTGTGTAACTGTATCACATGATCTATTCAAAAATAAGAACTGACACGTTGACTAATAAATGTTTCATTATAAAAGTGTATTTATATGCGTGATTTGTGTAACTGTATCACATGATCTATTCAAAAAATAAGAACTGACACGTTGACTAATAAATGCTTCATTATAAAAGTGTATTAAATATACTACTATAATTGATATATGGCCTCAATAAAAGGTAAATCTATTCTCGCATAGTTGATACAAATCAATACATGAGAAAAAACAGGAAGAAAATGTATAAAAGAACATATCTGCTTATTAAGCCTTAACCCATATATTTGCAATTCCTTTTTACTATTCAAAGGTATAAATAAATATTATCTATCCAAGCATCTATCATTTCTAAATTTTTTTATTGCATTTTTTCTAATTAATCTTATTTCAAGTTTAAAAATATAAATCAATATAATAATATACATATGATTTAAAAAATAATTTCTTATATCTTTAATCATACTTCAAGTAATAAAGTTGGCTAAAGACATAGAAATAATCTTTTACAGTTGAAAATGACAAGAAATCTTTGAATGAAGCAAGGGAAATAATTTAATTAAAGAACACTTTACTTTAGAAGAATATAGAAAAGCCATATCATCACTAAGAAACAATAAACTACTATTCGTAGATCAGCTAATCTAAAGAAATTAGGAATTGGTGAATGCCCCAACTATTTCAAAATACCAGTAAAGGTCCCATTCTTGAATGGTTCCAAGCTTTAATTAAAACTCTTCCAAGTAATAGAATAGGTCGACTCATGAATACATGGAAAAGAAATTGGACAAAGTGGAAATCAGAATATGTTGCAATTAATTTAGACTGTAACAAATGACAAAAACTATGGATAATTACAAAGAAAGTTGAGCATCACATAATTTGGAAAAAACTATAATAGACAAAAGTAAGGCATAAAGTTAACGTCGAATACTTCAACTGTTGTAGTAATGATAATACTCAAATGATGATATTAACAAGTTGCTCAGAATGCTCAGAGAGTATAAAACAAGAGAGGGAATGTATATTAGAGAAAGATATAAAAGATATATATGAAGTTTCATATCTCAATACAAGAAAGTCAACCAGAAGAGCTCAAGAACTAATAATTCTCTGCTTCAAGGAATTATAGAAGGGACAATGGAAAAGGTTACTAATATGGATCCAAACTCCCAAGCCTTAACTCCAACCAATATAGTGAATTGAGTAGATATTGAAAGATAGGAAGAGGTTATTATTAGAGACAATATTATAAAAGGAGTATATCAGGACCATCTAATAGAAATATTTCAATGTAACCTGGAATCCAATATTAAAAAACCAATTTTTTACTCCAATAAATTACTCATTAATCATGGAAAGCAAGTAATAAAAATAAGAGTAGTATGGATCCAGATAGGAAATATGGGTAAAAAAAGTAGATTTCAGATAGGAATAGACAGTTAACTCTCTTCAATATGTGCTGAACTTGTAGCAATTGTTACAATACTTCTGGTGGTTCTAGTGGATAGCAATGTGAAAATCCATACAGATAGTCAGGTCTATATTTTCAAGTGGAAAACAATAGAAAGAGAAGATCCAAAGCAAACTCACAAAAGATGGTTAAAGGAAAAAAACTGGTCCCTATAGATATGAATGTTAGAATTGATAAAGAAAAAGATTATAAATCTATAACTTATCAAGGTTAAGGTACATTCCAATGATTCTTATAATGAAAAAGCAGATGTTCTAGTCAAAGAAGCTCTGAAACTCCTAGCAATAAAATAAAAAGAGCTAACCTTATACAAGATTATTACAGAAATTAAATGGCAAGAAAAGATGCTGAATGACCCAATAAAATAGTTTGTTAAAAAAGTAAACAATAAAACAACTGCCTTCTAGTGAACACAACAAAACAGAATTGAAAAAAGATGAAGTTACCAAATTATAGAACAGTAAGATTATACTAGAGATCTTGTATGGGAAAGAATGAAAGAAGAATATACCTGAGATACTTCCTTTAAACAATTACAGTGAAAAAGCTTCCTTATAAAACTAATGAATAATGAGCTACCAACTCTGAACAAACTGGCAACTAGAAGGCCCGACCTTTATAAGTATATTGCATGCAACCAGTAAAGTGAAACTTTCAAACATTTACTAGAGTATTTTGCATACAAAAAACAATTACAGGAAGTATGGAATAAAGGACAAGATGTGATCTTTAGCAACTTCAGAGGGTTCTTACAAAAGAGGAAAAAAGAAGCAGAAAAAAAATATGCAAGGTTGATTATTCATGACAAAGAAAAAATGGTTGAGATAGATAAATAAATATCAAACTGGTAGAACAGACCTCAAAAACCAGTCAGGACACTCTAAACTTTTGCACAGGACTAATAAGAAGAGACCTAATCCTAAAAATAGCAGATCTGAAATGCTATGGAAAAAGAATTGATAATAAGACAAAAAAATAGATATTAAAGATACAAAAAAGAGTATGCAATCAAATAAGAAAAAAGATTTGAAACAAAAGATGTGAGAAGATAATTGAATGAGAATATTTACAAAGGATCTACAGAGTAAAAAAAATCAATCAATCCTTAGGTACACATAATTTAAAACCATCAGCTCCCAAAAGTAAAGATCCTCTATCAGAAAAAAGAAACTCAAGAAAATGAAAGCCTGAAAAAAATTCTACTTAAAGGTGTTACTTATGGAATGAAATGGTTGGGTTTTAAGCTTGGTCATAACAATGGATAGTGAGTAATCTGTAGTGATTATTTGCAGGCAATAAAGTTAAAGGTTGGAAGGGTATCCACCTGAACCATTAACAGAGCAATAAATTACTCCCGAAGTTGCACTTAGAGTTTTCGTATATTAAGACAAAACAGTAATAAGTAAGTTAGATAAAGTCTTAGCTTTAGCGAATTATTTAAAATGTACAATATACAAATATTTAATAAAGCATACATACTTAGCCTGACCTAGAGTTTATGAAAAAAAATAATAATAATAATTTCTTGTATCTTTAATTCTATTAAAGATAATTAAAATTTTTTTCTAAATTATAAAAATAATATTTTTAAGTTTTTGACTTGAATTTGAGAAATTTAATAAAAATTTACTTTGTTAATTAGATTTTTCTTATTAACAATTTGAACAAAAAAGTATTATTGATTAATTTCACTTTAAAATATTATGAATATCTTGTTAATTAATTTGAAATTGTTGCAATTTGACTAAAATTATATGATAAGTTTCTAAACTCATTTGTTTTATTATATTTTTTATTTATTATATTAATAATATTTTATTTTCATTATATAATTAGTATTATAAAAATTCTTTTATAATAAAATTTTTATTAACTTTAATTTTAATCTTATTAATTCCATTCAATAATAGTAATATTGATTATAATTTTATAAAAATTTGTTTTATTAATTTTTTTTATGATATTTATAAAAGAAATTATAAAATAATAAATTTTATAATAAATAAATTTTTTAAAAGTTATTTTTGTAAACATATCACCATGAATCAATCAAATTATGGGTTCAACTTCTATCTATTGGATTAAATTTGTAAATTATTACACAAGAATATTTATTATAAATGAAAGTCAAAAATGTCAATATAAACTTAATAATATACAGGCATTTCAGTTACACTAGTCGAAATTATGTCATTCAGCTGCTGAATTATTATCAAATTTGATAAAATTTAATAATAAAAATATTGATAAATTATTTACTATTGTTGCACTCGACAATAAAAATATCGGCAAAAAATCAGCAAAAAAATATCAGTATTTTGTGAAAAAAAATTCAGCACAAAATTTGACAATATTGCAAAAAAAAAAAATTTTTTGTAATAAAAAATTCAGTAAAAAATTGGTGCTATGGCAAAAAATTTGACAAAAAAATTAATACTGCAGCAAAAAATTTGGCAAAAAAATTATTGCGGAAAAAAAAAATTACTGTGGCAAAAAATTCAAATTTCATGAAATTTATTAAAAAATTACAAATTCAATTAACTAAATTATTCGTCATTTTCCTCTTCCTCTTTCTCCTCTTCCTCTTTCTCCTCTTCCTCTTTCTCCTTTTCCTCTTTTTCTATTTGCTTTTCTTTTCTCTTTAAAGATTTCGGCTTGACTCTTTTAAAACTAGCCCCAATTGATTTTACCTTGCCGAATGTTTTTCGAGATTTTTCGCTTTTTTCTTTTAATCTAACTGTCCCCCGAATTTCACCTATTTATATACTTTCTCCAGTTTGTTTCTCACCTTCAGAATACTTTAATGATTCCTTATATTCGATAATTTTTCGTCTTTTGGATTTATTGGCCTTTTTTTGTCACTTTTTCTTATTCACATTCTAAAGTTTCTTCTAAACTATATATCCAATTCGGCAAGCCTTCTAGTGGCATCACATTATAGAAATATGAATCGTCACGATATCGGTTACGAGTCAGCTGGAATGTTTGAATTGATTTCAAATGTTCATCCAAATATATCAACAAATCCTTTAACCATAAGTAATTATGATTAATATTGTAATTATTGGTATATAGTATAATATTTTGCCAAAAAATATCTCTTTAGAACACCAACTGTAATCATATACATTTATTCTTCTTTTAGTGGGGTTTCCTGAATCAGTGTCACTTTCTTCTGATTAATGTACTTTTGTTTCTTTAACTACATCAGTTAATTCATTCCAATATTTGACAACTTTCTTTGACCTTTGTTCAATAAGTGACTGTGTGCTTTTAATTCTTTGTATCTTTTTCTTAATTATTCATTAAAAATTAATACTTGAAGGTAGTATAAATACAGAATATTATTAATCTTATTTCATTTAATTGGCTATTTATATGTAAGCAACGATTGTCCACTTCCAGTTTTCCAGTTTCTGCCTTTCGATATCTTTCTTTCTAATGGCGATATAAAGTACCTAACCATTCATTTATTTGCTTTTATGAGGGATTAAAATGTGGAGCCATGGATTTTATTAATTCGGGTATCAACTTTTGTAATATTTTTTTATTCATATTACTCGAAAAAACTTTGTCTACCCTCAGTTTATATTCATCAGGAATGGTTTTCATTAAGGTCTTCATTTCTGCTCTCATTTCTTCTGATTTCGGCTCATATTCGGTAACCGGTTTTACCAAATTTGCCTCTTTACTACTCCTCCTAGATTGAATTCTTTGGTGCTTTTCTAAACTCAGCAAACTTTCAGATTCTGATATATAGGTTGCTCTAGATTCTACAACAACTATAGGATCAAGTTCAGGTTCTACAGATTTGAGCTGATCAATTTCCTTTTTTAA
>CAJVPT010005141.1:0-12546 GCA_910592055.1 Acaulospora colombiana | reverse complement strand
TTGATACAATATTTTGTGAAGAATATTGTACTTGTTCAACTTGTTCTATTATGTTCAAGTATTTATCCTCTAAAAATGGAACTAAAAGATCTTTCTTTTTTCCTTGTCCTTTGATCTATAGATAAAAGATGTGTTGTCTGAGAACATTTATTTTAATAAAGGTGATATGATCGATATTCAAAATTCTAGCAATGATACTGTCTATAATCGAATATTGAGCTGGATCTGAAGTTGGATTCATGATGACTTCTTGAGTTGAAGTAATATTAAGAAAGGTTTGTGTAGCCCATAGTTTCCGTTGTTGATTATATTTGTCTGATAATTGAGTTAAGGTCTCTATAATGTATGTTTCTTTTTTCTTAGTGATCTGTAAAAGCTTGTGTTTCTTTATAGACATGTTGATCACATGATAGGAAGTAAGTTGACTGTATTTGATATTGTTATATTTTGCTGTTGATCATTACTATATTTTCCTAGACATATGTTGCAGGTTTGTTTATTCCTTATTATTATTTTGATAATATGAAAAAACCTTGTTGTTTGTTGTGATGTGTTAATAGTATTTGTTTCATGTGTATATTGTGATAGTATTATTGATATTGTTGATTAGTTAATAATAAACATGTGGAATTATAAGGTTATTGATAATTAATTTGTGTAACACGTGGGGTTATGGGGTTGTTAATAATTGATTTGCATAAACATATAGAAAGTGTATTAACATTGTTTAGTTGACACATCTTTGAGTTTGTTGTGAAAAATATACGTGTCTGTATTTACGTAATGTAATATTATTGAAATGTTATTGTTGTGATGTGTATGCTTCTTTACTATATAGTCAATGAAGCTTGGATGTCTCTCTAGGTTTTATGAGTATTTGGACTTGAACTGATTTATCGGTTTTAGTTATTGCTTGTAAAGTTTCTCTTGATGTCTAAAAAGGTGTTAACCTGCACTGGCCTGGCTAAGAGCTTTGTAAGGTTAATGTTGGGCTTCCAAGAGCTTACTGTGAATCAGTCTTTCTTGTTGTTTTTTTCTTTCTAAAAGAAAAAATTTATACAGTAAAAGTTAATAATTTTTTGTAAAATTTATCTCTTTTGTATTCTGTAAAGAGTTTTTGAACTTGTTTTTGTAAGTTGTTTTAGTTGTAAAGGTGGTTTCTCTTGATTTCTTTTGTTTTTTTTTGGCTGGTTTTTTTTTTTCTCAAAAAATTATCAAAAAAGAAAATTTTCTGAAAATTTGGGAATCAGCAGAAAGAGTTTTTTTATTTTTATTAAATTATATAACACCAATATTAAATTATATAATTAAAATAGATTGATAATTTTTTATATTATTTATTAATTTAAATTAATTACTTTTTTAATAAATATTATTTGAGTGATATTATATCAAATAAATATTTTTCAACCAATATTTATGATTTTAATTTAAAATATAGTAATTTTATTTTAAAAAAGATAAAAAAATTATTAAAAAGAGTTTATGTAATACAATTCTAAAATCAATATATTAAATTCAAGTAACATTTAAAAAGAATACAATATAATTGATATAAATAATTATAAGCAGAAATTATTTTTGAAAGTTAAAATATTTGTATTAAAATTTTTTTGCTTTTATATTCTTTAAATTTAATTTAAATCATACTGTAAATATGGATGTATTTATTATATTTTTATATTTATTTTTAATGAAAAGGCAAAAGCAAGTTGTTATTAAATTATAAATAAAATTTATGTTAATAAATAAATTTAATCATAAAATATTTTTAAAGAATATAATGTCGCATTTAGGAAATGAGTAAAAGTACAGTATAATATTTCTGACAAATAAATAGTGGCCAAGACTTATAAACATCTTACCTTTTTTGATATTATTTTTGTACAGCGTAGAATTATTGGTGACCAACTTATTGACTAATCTGTCACAATACATGCATCTATTATACGAATTTTAATAAGATACAGTATAGACCGATTGATGCGTAAGATTTAAAGATTTTTTTCGTCTATTAAATTAAACAAGAAACTTGAAATCATTGTTTTATAAAATGCTGTAAATCACCGCTCGATTTCTAAAATAAAGATAATCTCTTTATCCATGGACGAGTAAATATTTTTTTTCTTCTAGATTTTTAAAGGGAATCTTATCGTATGCCAAAGGTGTACCGTACATAAACATTTGATGGAAATAGAGTTGCGTGTGAAACGTAGATGTCAACTTATATTGTGGAAGTGAATTGATAGTAATCGGGGGAAGCTTTATAAATGCGGTTGAAATCGATTGTGTGGGTAGGATGACAACTTGTTTAGATCAGTGGTGTTACCGCCGAAAACATGAAATCAATGTGGCCTGTGAGAAACATGCGCGTGATTATTCCAAATTACCACTGATCCTTTAATTAGCAAGTTTTTTGTACGTGCGTACATTCATTTTCGCTCGAATCGCCGGCAAAATCTCGGCCAGTCATTTTCAATAAATATTATGGGAGATTTATTGACAACGATATTGACCGCATACCATACATCTTTGACACAGACGGGATGTCCTAATTTTTACATTCAACGAAAGTCAATCAATAATGAAATGTGTCATCTTTGATTCACGAAACAATGATAAGTGAGACGGGAAAGGAGAAAGGTTCTTAAAAAAGACATGAGCAGCATCAAGAATAAATTTGTCAACAGCGGAAGCAACGCGGAACATTAAACGCTAACACTTTGGTCTGCCTGTAATGAAATGAGATGAGACAGTTTAACATTTCACTCATCATTCAATAATAGCAACAGCAACAATAATGTTGACAACCGGGCGGCTAAGCCTAACACGACAACAATCGTCAGTGTTATCACCATTATCGTTTGTATCGCTTTCGATTTTGTGGCTAATGGGATGATGTGGCACATTGTGATGATTATAGAAGGGGAAATGAATGAGAGTAAAAAAACGATAACAAAATCCACTACACACTCACTGTACGGTGCCCTCACATTCTAGTCTGAAACTGGAATCAAATTGTACTGCATACGATTGATATATTACAATATAGAGAGGTGTACGTATTAGCGTTAGACAGGGATGAATGGAAATTTGACGTATAATTGTTCGATTCTGCCATAATATGCATGCTTCGTTCATTTGTTTTTTTTTTGACACATTTAATATAACAATACCGTACTACATGCTCGTACCACACTTACCGTCACCATCTGCTACGTGTGCATTCTATTCGAAGCAGTAGATTACTTCCTAATTCTCGCCTCTACCTCTCATTATTAGGTTATTGCTAAATTTATAAAATAATGTGACAATAGATTAGTAGGCTCATTCATTATTCGTTCACACCCTACTTCTTTTTCTTGACCATTTTTGAACGAACGCTTATGGCATTCGTGCGACCTCCATATAATGTCAATTAACAATACGCTTGTTACTAATTCTTTTTTTTTTTTACGCGTCGGTCGAACAGAAAACAGCAACTATAAGTAAAGGTGGATGAAGATCGTAGCCTGAAAAAGATGACCTACGTACCTACCCTTCGAGGGGGTCTTTGGCAACGAACGAATTGTTCCCAACTATAATTCTCTGTTTCCCGCTGGTCTGAATTCTGGAGTCAGAGAGTGACGCAGAGGAGGTTGTCGACACCATCATTGACCATACCATATATGGCAAGTTTATAATATGTGTGTACGCTCTTATCAATCATAACTTCCGTAAATAGACTTGGAATAATAACAAACAGTAATAATATTATTATTATCATCAATCTTAATACTCTTAATAATAATAATGCGTTGTCTGCACGTGATAGAATCCGCAACAAACACAGGGAAAGCGAATAAAGACAGTACAGTTCAAATTATTACACATCGCTATTATGATGTATACAATGAGTCACTTTCCAATGTTGATTTTTATCATTTGAGCAATTGTGTTTAAAAAACCGAGAAATTGCGTACGGACATTAAGATGCATGCCGAGTGCACCGGACGCAATGTGTGCACTGTGTGATCTATCTTCGGCAGTTAAAAATCTGCGTATCATGATTTTGATCGACTTATTTTTTTACTACTGTACCTACTGTACAGTACAAATACTGTATATTTCCGTATTAGAGATTACGTAAACTTTAGTTGGTGGTGGTGAATGAAGAGTGTGGCGGAGAAATTCAATTAATTACTTGTTTGCCCAATCAAATTTTATCTCCTGCAATGCTAGTCGCCGTCATCGTCGTCGTCGTCTCCTCCTTTAAGTGTCGCGAATTTCAAAATTTAATTTATTCGTTCCCTTCTAATTCAGCGTAATCTCGCAATTCCATTATTAACTACACTAATAAACAGTAATAATTCTGTAATACGTGCACACCATGATTCTCTGACGAACTAGAAAAAAACGTGTTATAATTTGCAGTGTGTCACATAAATGAAAAAAACCAGGCATTGGTGCGTAACCGAATGTTTTTTCCTTCCTTTACAACTATTTATTTGCCATCTACCGGCTATTTTTACGATCATGCTTGGGATTATCTGCCATACCTATCCTAGCATGACCTAAATACAGTAATAATAATAAATTTAAAAAAGGTGCCAATTGATTCGAATTCCTCGTATACACTGTATATCAAAAATTCTCTGCATTTAAAAAAAAGAATTACATATGTTCATCATGCGGACATTTTTAGATTGTAATACAACACAGAAAATGGATGTGTAGGATGTGACATAACGGGGTCGAGAAGACATGGAGTATTCTTTACATGGGTTAAAAAAAAAAAAAATCAGTTTTGTCACAGAAATGTGTTTGTGCCATACGTTAAAAAAAAAAAAATTTCTGTTTGGTCATCGCATAGTATTGGCAGTGGACAAGAATAGAAAACAGTCCGGCAAGCAGTGCAGCAGAACAATAATTTTTTCTATATTTCTCAAATTCTTAATTTTTTCAACTTTTCTCTCTTCTTCGGTTCTTCTGCATTTCCCGTTCACCAAAAAGTTTTTTATTTTATTTTTATTTTACCATTTTTTTTCTTTTTTTCTTGTCCATCGAAAAGAGAGCGTGTGTAAAGACTCAACAGCCTGTACTTTACTTTTTTCCTTCTATTAATTTATATGTATATATTGATATATATAGTATAGAGGGATATCTTTTATAAAAGAAATTAACTGAAAACAGTGAAGGATTTTTTTTTTTTACAACTATCATCGTGAATATCTTGGTGAATAGTGTAGTACTGTATACATATACGTATATCTCTTTGCCACCACTAGAACGGGTTTGTCAAGACTTTAGTTTATTCTTTCGGACTCTGGAGAACCAACGAAAAAATTTCTTTCCTCGTTTCCTTGTAAATATATACATTATACTTTTTAAAAAAATCTCGATATACCATACACCCCTTTTCCACACCACTTAGAATGACCTCATGCAAATAGCTCCTTCTCCAGTACAAATTCATTCATCCTTGACTCCTGCGCCAGTATTGCTCAACGCCAAACCGCAAACCAAAACCAAAAAGACATCAGCACTACCTCGCGCCTCTTCCCTTGCTCAGACAAGTGACCAGCAGACCTCCATCACACAACAGCCAAGGTCGTCCCTGCTTTCCACCCAACAAAAGAAAAAACCAAAGACTTCCACCAAGGGAACCGACCGACCTCCCTCCACTCGCAAAGTATCTTCGAGAGCCTCATCGAATTCGAACCGCATGTCTCCGAGCGAAGTGTCCGTAAACATTATAGGTGGGTTGAAAGGACTTATTTTGTTCGCTGTCAAACAGAAAACCAAAAAAAAAAAAAAAAGAATACGAGAAAAAAATCTAGATCTTTACGCCAGGATCGGTAAAAACAGGTCATGTGTGTGGACGTAGTGATGTCCATGATATTAATGCGGGATTGAGGTGGAATGCCCGGAGTTTTTATTGGCATCACTATTCGGTTTCATTAATTCTAATGATTAGAAACTCCCGTTATTAAGAATCTATTATAACGTATCTGGTTCTACATATGATAATTTCTTCATTCTCCTCTCTCTCTCCCCTCCGAATATCGATCAATGACAGATTCCGCGCAAAAAATTCCTGCGTCGCGACGTTTGTCCAACGTTTCCACCACCTCTTCATCGTCAAGTAACCTGTCGGGTCAAACTCGAAACCGAACTCACACGGGAATCAATTCTTCGACAAATTCGTCGATATCAGATGTTCCCGATGTACCCGATCTTCCATCCTGGCTGCAGCATCCGCCGCACGTAAAAAATTCTGCTTCGTCGCTCCAACAACAAAAACCCCCCTCACCACCTCATCGAAGGTCCAGCGGTCTCTCTAAAAAATCTAAGGAAGGAAAGGCCGAGGTGACGAAGCTGTTGGAATTGATAGACTCCACTCAACAAGATCAGTCGTCGACCACCTCCTCGTCTCGCAAGAAGTCCAGTCACAAACAAGATCACTCTTCTTCATCAGTCACGAAGGATTCGTCGACCGAGATCACTGTTTCAGCGAAACAGCACAAAAAGAATAAATACAAGGCTGCAACCGAGGAGGCGTTGAAGCAGTTCAATGACCTGCAGCTTGTAGAGAGTAAGATTGCTAGTCAAACCAGTGAGGTGATGGCCAGGATGAAAAATCTCTTTCAAAATAAGCAACCTCATATCATCAGAGATGACGAGAGTGACGAGGATGCTTTTGGATATTCATTTGACGAGGAATTACAGAACAAACAACATGGTCTCTTAGGGTAATTAATTACACACTGTGACATCATCTCGGATGATCTGAACCCGAAAATTTTTTTTTTTTTACTTCTCGTCTTCCTATCGATTACTAATCAAATTCATTCTTTGAATTCGCGTGCGTGATAACAAATTGATTGCTCCCCCAATAATGTTCACTGCAGAACCGAGAAGTCAAAAAGGACGCCGTCCGTTTCAAGGCGTCAAACGGGCACCCAACCATTGCCCATCAGGCAACCGTTGGTTCGCCGTACAAGCGTTCAGGACATCGTGAAACCGTCGGCTGGTAACCACACCAGCAACCCTTCGATCGCTCACCTGTCGACCTCCTATGATCCGAGAAGAAGGACCAGTACATTGATGGACGGTTCGGTGCTTGGCAACCTCGCAAAACCAGGTAATTGGGGTCATAATCGATTCGCTAGTGATAGTGCCGGTATTGGGGTTACTTTGACAACGAATGTACGGGTGGATGTGGCGAATAGTAAGAAGTCTCTAAAAAGTTCACGTTCTGAAGAGAGACTTCGCCAGGATAAAACAAAGGGTAAAGATAAACGAAAAAATTTGGACAACTCGTTGAACACGAAAAATCTTGCAATGGAACAATTGGAACAACTGGTTTCATACAAAGACGAGCTCACCCCGAAGCGAAAAAATAATGCCAAACAATCCAGCGATAACCTAATAAATCTGGGTTATGACGATGATGATGACGACGACGATGATCTACTGCTCCCTGATGTCGGTAAACCAAAAACCATGCCAATCACTCCACCACCGTCAACTTTGACCTCAAGATTGCCACCACCAATTTCACTTCGTAATATGAGTTATAGTAGTGTTGAACATTTTTCACCGCTGTCTAAAAATATTCAGGGCATGTTCTCTAAAACAGAACCAGATAATCTAGATACGAATGGTTCCACCACCACCAATCACAAACGACGAAAGTCCAATATGAACGCGAATTCCATCTCATCGCCAAGCTCGCCCACCCTGCCGTCGCCGAAGAACTCTTCCAGCAGAACCACCACCCCCACCCTTGCCTTGCATCGGCTATCTCATCCACCGCCCTCGAAGGATGCTCTACCTCTACCACCGGTGCCCTCGGTTCCTCCAAGCATGCTTCCGCAACCCCGACTGACCAGGGTCAACGAAGAGATTCCCCCCGTGCCTGCATTGCCCGTCTCCATAATGAAAGAATTGAGTGCGTCAAGTGGTGAGAAGAAGAACGTGGTGATCTCCTCTTCAAGGAATGGCGGCGCGTCTCCACGTGACCGGAAGGATAACAAGAGCACCGATGGTCATAAGAAGAAGACCAGGCCGAGAGGAACGGTACGTTAAAATAGTGTGATTCTTTCACTCTACGAAAACACCATATCCCCCATTAAAAGAAATAGTCAGCACCTAGGTTTCTCAACAAATGTATATGTAATGTATCTATATATATGTACATGAGACTTAAACAAAAAAATCATGGTTTGGTTTTAATAATTATGTTAGATAACGAGCCAACAGCAGACTGATAAGATCGTCAGGCGACAGGTTGGAATTGTTTGCTGCGTAGCCCGCCAGTTAAGTCCACTTACCTCACCATTTTCCAATTCATTACACAGACGCTTCCGGCGAACATGAATACTCCGTCTCAACTCGCCGCTCTCACATTACCTCCCATCAACATTCCGGCGCTACCACCGACCGTAAGGATACCAACGCACTCCAATCCCAACATCAAATCAAAGACTCCCACATCCAACCTGAGAATACCACCCACGACACCCACCTCCTCTTTCTCAAAGATTCCCACGCCGACGCTGATTCAACCCAGGACGCCAAAATTCGGGAATCGGTTATCATCGCCGAATGGAAAAGGGCTGATGTCGTCGAATTCAAAGGTCGCACCGGTGTCGCCCAGCAAGCAACCCTCGGATTCGAAATCCTCAAGGGGAACGCTGCACAGCAATAGTAGTGGCACGTCGTTACCATTATCGGGCAGGAAGAGTGCCACGACGCCCAGTAAAGGTAGGGATCGCATTTTTTTTTTTTTTTTTTTTTATTGAGGGTGATCGCAACATTTGTTTCAGTTTGCTGACGATCCCGCGTGAAAATTTCCAGCCGATGGCCAAGCGACGAGGTCGACGTCAATTTCCAAGCGCCCAAGACGACTGTCGAGTACGATCGCCAGCATATTTTCGTCAAGCAGCAAAAGCAACAACAGCAGCAGTTCCACATCAAAGACTCCCACGAACAACGGTCTTTCGACGAGTTCAATTGTGGGCAGTCGAAAGGCCAGAACCACCTCCCAACCTGCTCAACCTTTGTGCGTGAACACTTCGGCCGCTAACTTGGTTAACTCGCCGGTGTCGTTGAAACCCCCTTCCGGCTCCTCTTATCACATGGAATTGGATTCTTCCTCTTCTGCCGCTAGCACCCCTAGTGGTTATAACAAGGCGTCCAACCATCCGGAGGAAGATCACGTCGCCAGCAGCGAAGAAGAGATTACCGGTTTACCGCATGTGAATGAAAAGAAGGAAAGAGATCGAAAAGAGCGGAAAGGACAGGAAACGCAGACGAAGAGGGCGACTCCGGTGAGCCCCAGCGTTGCGCTGAAAGCCTATGCACCCTACCTGTCCTTGTATGAGCGCTCCGAAATAATGTCCTTCCCGGATGTCTACTTCGTTGGACCTAATGCCTCGAAAGCCGCAGCAAGCCCTGAACTGACCGGTTGCAACTTTGGGTTTGACGATGAGCGGGGAGACTACTTGGTCGCCATCGGTGATCATTTGTGTTACCGTTACGAGATTGTGGACAGCATTGGTAAGGGTTCCTTCGGGCAGGTGCTTAAATGTCTGGATCACAAGACGGGTGAATACGTCGCCGTGAAGATTATTCGAAACAAGAAGAGGTTTCATTGTCAGGCGTTGGTTGAAGTTAAGATACTGGAAAATTTGAACAATTGGGTAAATAGTTCGTCGAGATTCTCGTGTCTTGTATAGGCGGGAGCATTCAATCCGACATTGCAATACTAAATAAACTATGCGTGCGTGCAGGACCCCGATGATTCTCATAATATTATACGCATGGAGGATCACTTCTATTTCAGAAACCATCTCTGCATCGTCTTTGAGCTCCTTAGCATGAATCTTTACGAGTTCATAAAAAGTAACGGCTTCCAAGGCTTCAGTCTGGGGTTAATAAAACGGTATGCTCTTGCTTTTTTTTTTTTTTTTTTTTTTCCTTCTTTTGACCAACGCCTCATTATCGAGATATCGACCGTGTTTGATTTTAATCTCCGATATAAACATTGCATGCACCATTGCAGATTCTGCGTTCAACTCCTCAATTCCCTGTCGATGCTTCATAGGCATAACGTGGTCCACTGCGACTTGAAGCCAGAGGTACTTTTAATTCTGAATCCTCACCTGATTTTATCACCCGGATACAAGACATCCACATTAATCGTTTAATGATGCAAAACAGAACGTGCTTCTAAAACATCCTACCAAGAGTAGCATAAAGGTTATCGATTTTGGTAGTAGCTGTTTTGAAAACGAAAAAGTTTACACCTACATCCAGAGTCGATTCTACCGATCACCCGAGGTCATACTGGGAATGACGTACAATATGGCGATAGATATGTGGAGTTTAGGGTGCATACTTGCCGAGCTGTACACGGGTTCGTGAAATTATTTGGTAATTGCCGATAATTGTCCGGGTGGTTCATTGTTTCTTAAAAAAAAAAAAAAAATTTTTTTTTTTTGTCTGGTTTTTTTATTACTAGGCTACCCACTATTCCCGGGCGAGGGCGAACAAGAGCAGTTGGCTTGCATCATGGAGGTTCAGGGTGTGCCAGAGCGTTACCTTATTGAAAAGAGCACTAGGAAAAAGCTATTTTTCGGTAATTCTTCATCTCAGGAAATGAAAATTTGATCCTTTTTTTTTTTTTTCTTTTAAAAAGATATTAACCGTCAATGATAATAATATCCTCAGACTCGAATGGGAACCCTCGATTAATTGCAAATTCAAAGGATAAGCGACGACGACCGGCGTCAAAGACTTTGTCGGGAGTTCTAAAGTGTCAAGACGAAGTCTTCTTAGACTTTATATCTCGATGCCTCCATTGGGATCCCGAAAAACGCATGAAGCCTGATGAAGGATTAATGCACGAGTGGATTACTGAGGTTAAGCTCAACGTGAGTATTTCTCATTGATGGATCCTTTCATTTCGCGGGAAGGGTTTCACATCTAATCTTCCTCGTAAACCTCAGACCAAGAATTACTTAACAAATTATGACCTTGTGAGGAGACAGAGTCAATCTCAGTCATCTCTAATACAACCGTCCAACAGCAGTGCGTCTATGAGACAGAATAGCTCCTCGAACACTCGCGCAATTCAAATTGCCTCGCAGTCAAGCTCGTATGGGATGCAAAAGAACAATGTCACGCCTTCGGTGAACTCCACCCATCACACCTCCATCTCACAAGCTTCTACGCGTAGCAATGGTCTAAAACAACCATACGGGACCTCGCTTCCAATATCATCGAGCAGAAATGATGGGAACAGTACAACGGTGAGTGTATGATTATGATAAAAAGACAGTGTAGCATCGAAAAGTGAACGTAAATAAATCAAAAGTCTCCAAAGAGTCTAATGTTCGAACGGAGAACATGAATGATTCGATGATGACTATGAGAATAGGACTTACCTTCAACGTCCTCGTAAGAAAAAAAAAAAAAAAAAGATTTTTTTTTTTTTGGTTGTCATCAGAGAGAGCGAGGTTCGGAAATTCTGGAAAATAAGAATGGCAATTGAGAAATACTTACACTTCGGTCGGAGATTCTGCTATTAGAATCTCATTTGTTGCATAATCTACTGCCGAAGAAACTCTTGTGGACTTCTGTGTGTGAACAGGATGTGGCATCATTCCATGCTGCTGTATTTGATAAATAATTTCTAATCTATCAAAAATTATTATTTGCATTCACATTCAGGCAAAATCAAGAAAAAATATACACTGATTACGGGTCTTTAAGCAGACTTATAATGCAGATTTCCGAGAAAAAAGCTTTGTGAATCGAGTCGGAGAGTGTATCGTTAAACATTAGGCCGACCGAGGGTAGAACATTTTCACCCAAGGCCTCACATCGTCGGTGTGATCGATTTCTCTGCCTTCTTTCTCCCACCTTGATTTTCTTCTTTTTTTTTTTTTTTTTTTGTTTGGTATATGCATAAAAATTTTTTTTCATCATTAGAATTGCCGCATATATCTAAGCATCCCCCAAAAAATAACATGAAAAAACATTTTACGTAATAATTTATTTTTATTCGTCCGAGCAAAAATGATTTCTAGTTTTGAGGAAATTTACTTTGGTGTACTAACAAACCATAGAATGAAATTTTTTATTACTATAGTTTTCTCTATATATATATCACTTGGAACTTAACTGTAATTAAGGAACTAAGCCTTCAAGGATTTCCATTTTTTTTTTTTTTTTTTTACAATTTAAGGCATCCAATCGAACCAAAAAATTTGTTTATAATGTATTTCAAGAGCACTGAAGTAAAGAAAATATTGACGTAATCATAAGAAAAAACGGTTTTAAACTGTTTATGAATTAAAAAGAAAAAATATTTTCATATCCTGTATAATTATCCTACTTGGATTTTCGTTCTATTTATGTTTACACAGAAATCTATTTATTTCGCTTCAATACTAAACTGTTAAAAAAAAAAAGATTAAATTTATATTTTTTCAAAACAAGAATTTTATTTGCCATAACTCAATTCACTCTAACGAAAATTTTTAACATTTATGAACC
>CAJVPT010005140.1:0-12547 GCA_910592055.1 Acaulospora colombiana | reverse complement strand
CTTCTTGTTTTGTTATATTTAGGCTCTCTTGAGCCGGAGGACTTTCTACTGTAGGCTGGGCCTCTTGTGACTGTGTATCTGCGACAGTGGGAGGCAGATTATCCTTGAAAACTTGTTGGGGTTTTTCACTGTCTACTTGGTCTGCCCATGATTGGGTATTGATCACATCATCAGTGGAATTCCTTGTGTCATTTGTGTAATGCTCATCTATTTCCATATCTGGCTAGTCTATGGGGTCTGTGTCATGGGAGTGATTTGTGTGTTGGTTCGCATTGGAGGGAGATTTCCTTGGAAATTTTCTGTTGTATCAGAAGGATTGTCTTGTGCTACTGGAGTATTGGGAGGGGGGCCGGTGTTTCCTTTTTTCTAAGAGAGAAAGTGCCAAGATTGTCATCAGTGAATATGGGGATTTGATTCCAAGGCCAATGGAGCTTGTAGTTTAAAGTGTTTTTGACCACTTCCCGAATAGCAAGCTCTCTGTCATCTTTTTCAAGATGAAATCCTGTTTGGTGATTTATAAAGGCATTCAATGTTTCAATATCGAGGTGTTTCATTTTCTGGGTGGAAACTTGGAGAGAAGGAGGGGATACTCTTGTTTGTTTCTTAAGAAAATTAATTTGAATGACTTCAAAATTACCAGAGTTGGTGTTGCAGGTGGGAATAAGCCACGATTTAGGACAGTTTAGAAGAAATGGGACAATGGTTTCCTGAGTGGGCTTTGTTAAGAATACTTTCGAAGTTTTGTTTTGTTTATATACTATTGAAACTTTTGGTATTGAAGCATCTGAGAGCACAATGTCTAGTATTGAGAACTTATCTTGCGACTTAGAGAGGCTTCTGGAAGGAGCCCCAATCACTTTGGCTTTGTTTCTGATTAAAATTTTGTTTGTTGCCTTATAAGGAATTTTTTTTCAATTGAAGATTTTTGCAAAAAGAGTTTTTTTTTTTATTTATAACTATTTATTAAAATTATTTATTAAAAATTTGATAATATAAAATTATAAATTAAAAAAATTAACTAACTTATGCATAAAATTTTTTGAATTAAAATTAAAGATTTGTATACTTTATATTTATAATGCTTTACTAAAATTAAATCTCTATTTAACTCACTTATCTCTGTTTTATAAATTTCTTAAAACTCTAAGTACAACTTTGAAAGTAATTTTCACTTTATTAATATAATAGTTCAGATAAAAATTCTTCAACTATTAACTTTATAGTCTACAGGTTACTACTACAGATTATATTTATAAATTATAAATAATATATATATATATATATATATATTTTTACAACTCTTTCCCATTCATCCGTGGTGCAGTACGAACCAGAAAAAAGAACTACTATGAGCAGAACAACCAGAAACGCAAGCTCCACCTTCAGGCCAAACTACAATGAGAACAGCAGAACCAAGGGCAAGGCCGACCCTATTCGAATAGAAACATGACCAACACAAGCAAAGAAACCCAAAACGCTCACACCAGAGACAACACCTTCCTCTTACAAGACACCTACAACCAGAGCAAAAACTGAAAACGTCACTGCCCCCAAGGATATCTTCCCGTCATTATCAAGACAAGATCCCAATAATAGCCCATGGAGTGACTTGGTCAAGGAAGACCTAACCATTCCAACAGTGAAGCCCATCAACCAATAAAACTTCCAGACAGCAAAAGGAAAAGACCGTGAGGTCCCTAGCAACCTTCCATCACAAAACCAGATTGACTCAAACTCGGATGACGACCAAATAGATAAAGATGACATCACAGGAAACAGAGCTCCTAACAACCACGAACCAGCAGAAAGTAGCAGCCCAGACTGGCAAATTCAAAGAACCAGGCCACATAGGTCATGCTCAAGATCTCCTTTCGATCCAAGCACCCGATATGGCAGAACCAGATGCAAAGTAGGTATAACTGCCCAGGAAATTCTTGGAGAAACCACAGGGAAAAAAATTATCTTTTAACAAGGGCCCTCGGCTCCCCCGAAGAACTCCTCAACATCCATAGTGAAACTACCAATGGCACCAACTACATCACAGCTCTCTTCGGAGATCAGCAAGCAGCACAAGAAGCCACAACTATCAACTTACCCGATATGGAAAACAAGCATCTCACTCATATGGATCTCAATAGCTATGAGCTCAAAAAGGAAAATAGTATCAGGGTATGGACATACTCCTTTACACGAAACTCATAGACATACAACTTACCTTCTCTAAATTCGGACTGATCAACAACATCACCATGAGGACCCAACAACTTTAGCAATTTGCGACCATTACTTTCCAAGACAAGAATGACAAAATCCAGGCAACCAATCAAAGAAGGGTTCTCATCAGAGGTAACGCAGTACGAGTCTTTGATACCAGCTTCTATACAGAACAAATGAAAGAACAAGTATCTATTGCAGCAAAATTAACCGGACTTCCCCAAACACCACAGCCTTTGACCTAAAAATCATCTGTCAACAAGTCAAGGCCAGAACATGCTACATCCCATAACAAATAAACTATAACAGGAAAAGATTCGCAATCCTCAGTTTTGAGAATGATATCACTTTACAAGAAGCAGTAAACAAAACCTTCACACTAGGAGAGACCGAGGTTACTATTAGGAGCATGGATATCAAACTCTGTACCATCTGTGATCAACAAGACCACCTTGCCGCACAATGCTCCAGGAAAGAAACTCGACAACAGTGGTTTGACTACAACAAGGACTAGGCAGACCGCTTTAGAAAATTATACAATCACTACAAGCCTCCGGATAGCCAAAACATCTGGAAACATATTCCCACTAGCCAGCAGAAAAGATATCACAGGTCATACGCAGCAGCCCTCAAGGGCAAGAAAGAACCCACTCATGATAAACAAGACATAACGCTCACAGACATCTTATCAGCAATCAAAGAAATTCAATCTGAAATCACTAACATGAAATCAACAATAAACGAGCTAGATGAAAGAATTACAAACCAGGAATACTATGACAAAGGATATGCAGATGCAATGGAACAAGATCAAGATATCACAAACAAACACCAGTCCTCCAACTCGAACACCCCACCTAATCAGCAAAATATTCAGGAAACACAATAGCAACTATACTCCTCCATCGATAAAATGGATCACAACATAAACATGATAATGAACGCTATTACCTCCCTCATCCCAAATAACTCCATCAACTCTCTCAACCATATTTAATGGGTAGTAACCATAGTAACATCGAAAACAAATGTGAAAACAATGAACAAAACAGCGAATTACACCCTCAAGCAATAACTCAAAATAACACAAATATCATCCAGTCAATGATCCCAACACAAAATGAAGCAGCAGATGCATTGCCTACACAACCATGACATCCAACACAAAGGCATACCACAACAGGTCAACCACACAAAAAGAAACTAGACACTGACAACACCCATAAAAATAGAACAATCAACAGACCTTATATTATAATTACCACTCTCAATTGCGCAGGCCTCAACGAAACCCTAAAACGAAACCTCTGAATGGAATCCTGGAAGTTAAACGAATGGGATATTATCATCTCGACAGAAACCAACCAGAACACTGACAATCCACCCTGGAAAGCCCAGCACTTCACGACATGATGAGAAGGAATAGGTAAAGGCACGGGAGCCGGCATCACACTTAGACAAGACCTTGCAGATAGAGTTATCAAAATACAGAGAATAGAAGATAGAATCCTTACCATCGACCTTGCCTTTCCCAAAAAACAATATATACAAATTATTGGAACTTATCTTTCTGCAACCATCGGGCCCCAACGCACAAGACTATCAAAAAAAATTACCAACCTCATCACTCAAAGAAATCAGGAACACTGACATGTAATTCTCTCCGGAGATCTCAACATGTACCCAAATGCCAACAAGGACAAATACAGTCCAAATAGGAAAAACTTCGTGAACAAACCTTCTCCTTTCTTTACAGAGCTCTACAACCTAAACATGATCGACACTTTCCAATATCACAACCCTAACAGCAATGATTTCATATGGTCCCCGAACTGGCATGCAAACACTACACAAAGCAGAATAGATGCAATTTGGATATCATCTCGCCCAACTTGGTGTTCAATAGATTCATATATAACCAATGACTCTCATATCTCAACCGATCACAAAGCAATAATCACTCTCATCGAAACCTGGAAATTGGAAAACCCCACTAAGCGCTTTAGATACCCACCCAAAACATCAGATTCAACTGGGCCACCACCACCAAACCACAATGGACAAAGTTTACCAAGGAAATAGATGACAAAATGCACAGCTGGTGCAAAATGATGGAAGATGGAACTGGTACCAATAAGCTATGAACAACTCTCAGAAACTGGATTCTGGAAGCAGCCCACTCATACATCGAACAATACAAAGAAAGGAAAAGGAGCATTACAAACCTCTCCTGAATACCAAGTCCATTTTGCTCCTTCAACTCAATGAACTAAGGAAACAACTCTGCCATCTCAGGAAGAACTTCGCACTCTTCAACTTCGATAGAATGACAACAATCTATAACAACATAAAGGGGCAAGTCCCCATTGAGCCCATAGATGAGAACACCAACCTCACGTCCCTGTTAGAAGAAATAGATCAGTGGATCATAATAGAAAAAAACAGATACAAGAAGTCAACAAGTGAGAAATTAAAAGCAGACATCAAATCTTTCAAGCTAAGATGACAAAACTGGTTTCATACTGACAAGAAACAGATGATTAGATCCCTCCTCAGTCAACCTAAATGTAGCATTATAACCACAAGACTAATTACAGGCAAGGAAGAGGATAGAGAAGTCATCACAGACCCTAAAGAAATCAAACAGACCATCCACACCCACTTCCAAGAATGGACCAGACACAGAGATATTCAGAAACTCACCGGTAGTGACTGGAAGACTGAATACCTTCCAAAAGAATATATAAATCATGAATGGTACACACCAACAACAGAACCCTTCACAGCTAAAGAAATCCAAGAAATCATCAACAAATGCAGTAACAAATCAGCACCCGGTCTATCTAACATCCCTTACCTCACTTTCAAGCACCTACACAAGGACACCATTCAAAATATCATAGCCTTTTTCAACATTATACTCTCGACCGCACAGAATGGAAGAAAGGTACTATATATCCTATTCCCAAACTGAAAGACTGGGAACATGATATCAATATCACTCAACCTATCACCCTTCTTGAGTCCATCAAAAAGATCTTTACAAAAGCACTCATCAATAGAATCACCAAAGTCTTATCGGAGCATAAAATCCTTGCCGAACAAAACTGGGCTGCACTTCCTCACCAGAGCACCAGAGAACCTATCAGTATAATAAATAATACTCTGGAAGATGCAAGAGAATCCATGAGTCCTTGCTATATTCTCTTTCAGGATATGAGCAAAGCATACGACACAGTTAATATCGAGCGCCTTGGCATAGCCTTACAGAGAATCAAAGTACCAAATAGACTAATTAACATTATCCATAACTGTTTCTCACATAGAGAAAATGAAGTTATCACTTATTTCGACAACACTGAACCATACCAAATGCAATAAGGAATTGATTAAGGAGACACCATCTCCCCAATTCTATGGTGCATCTATTATGACCCACTCATTAGTAGAATAGACAATATGCTCGGATACAGTCTATGAATACATAGACAGAATCCCAACAGCCTAACACCATCCAAAATCAATATATCTATAGCCGCGTACATGGATGACACCACTTTTATCACGCAAAACAGAAGCAGACTCATGGACATAATCAAGATTAGCAACTCATTCTACTGGTTGAACGACATAACTGTAAATCTACACAAATCCGAACTCCCTATAATCAATCACAAACTAGACAACATCAAAGTTGGCAACCATCTAATCGAACCAGTCAATAACCTCAATGCAATTAGAGTACTAGGAGTTTGGCATGAACCCAAGAAAGGGAAAAAACATTAGAGAAACCTGATATGGAAAAAAACCAACTCCATCTGTAGTATAACAGAAAGAAAGGCAAGTATTGACAAAATGCATAAATATATTATCAATAATGTCCTATTCCCAACAATTGAATACTTGATCCATGACCTAGTCCTTGCACCATTAGAACTAGAAAAAATTGACAGAAGAATTAGATGCAGCATGAAATACAAAGCTAATTTAGCACAGTTAGCATCTGATTCTATAATGTATCTCAAGACTCACTTCGCTGTACACAAAATAGCAACTAGGCAACTTCAAAAGCACGCAAGCGACCTCCAGGATCTCCACAACAGCTCATCCTCAGCAGGATACATACAGTATGTTGCAACAGAATACAAAATCTCCAATGGCATGCATGGCAAAAAAACAATATCCTAGAAAACTGTCCTACCATTTTCAAAAAAGGCCAAAATTTCTATCATGACGTGCTCCACAACTTACAACAAAATGGGATAACTGTGATCCCCACAACAAGCCAAAGAATCAAAAAGAACTTCACCATATCAGTCAAATTATGGACCAGCAATGGTACTCTGCTCACAGAACATCCTTGCAACAGCATAGGATCAAATATATCGAACAAATAATTAGTACGTACAAATCCCGAACCTTACTTTGGCATCAGATCAGTGGCCTACATAAGAAATCCATTAAACGAAAAGAGCCATCTTGATACCGCAAGCTAACACTGGCTGCAAACAACTTTATCCAAAATCTAATCAATTCAAACAGTCTCAATACATTTGCTCAAATTGAACCAGCAACCACCAATACAAGCATATCAGCATGGCACACTTCCTTCTTAAACAACAAGATTATTATCGGAAAAAGAATTAGCAATGATACTACAAATATCAAAATAAAACACTATCAACACTCAAACAACTCACCACTATCTATCTGTATAGGATGCGAGAACACAAACACGACTGACGGAAGAAGTGATAAATGCTACATTAAGATGGCTAACACAGATCTAGCGAAAATACCAGTAGGCCCAACCATCCACTCCTCATTAACAAACAACGGGACAACAATGCTGCAAACACAAATATCCCCCAGCAATATAAGCAGATGGTGGACACAATCAAACCAACCTATAGAAGCAGTAGAAATAGAGCCACTGTCAAAGCACATCCTTCAGCTCAACAAGCTCATCAAGCTATCAAGAGAAATCACTACTCAAATTAAAGAAACCAGCAACAGTTTTCCCTCTTTGCCTATTGTCAACATCTATTGTGACGGCACATACAACCCATCACTAGACCCCAACCATATTGGTACAGGAATCATTATGCAAAATGAGAACAACACAACACTTGAAATCTCACTACGAATCGCGACCAAAGGCTCAAGTAACCTGGCAGAGCTTCTGGCTATTAGTATAGCCACACATCTCCCCAAACACAACACGTCCTGTCACATTTTTTCTGACTCAACCACTGCCATCAACGAAATCCAACAAGTTGCCAGCCGTAGTACTAAAAAGCGCAGATACCTCAGGATCACAGATCACATTTTCCACACAATCAGACAAAGACGACTCAATATCACATAGCATACAGTAATAGCAGAGGACATCCCAACAAGCCACAAATGGGCAGACCAACTAGTCAAAAAATGTCTCAAAGAGCCCGACGCATTACACACTACAACACTAACAGAACACTCCCACAACACTAACCTATTAATATACAAAATCAACAACATTGAAGTTATACAGAGTATAAGGAAAGCCATAGACACTGTACATCAAATCAAACAAACAATAGCATGGAACACACTAAATCACAACTCAGACCTGACAGATGACCAAAGAGATCAAATAGACTGGAAAAATTCAATCCACAATCTACACCCATCCAATATCAACTCCTCACCCAGTGATCTCTGGGACCAAAAACTACGTACCTACTTTCTCAAACTATGGAACAAAGAACTTCCAACAATGACGACACTGCACAAACGATACCCAAGTACATACACTACAAGCAAATGTTTCAGATGTCATGACACAGAGGACCACAACCATCCTTTTTTATGTAAAGCACATGACCTAGACGTCAAAGATCTCATCACCAACACGATCAGCAGAGAAATCTCAGCAAGAATGGAAAAACCCTTAACAATTAACATCAAAGCTGAAGTACTCGAAAAAGCAAACAAACACAATACCTGAGACATTATCATAAGACACGGAATTATCAGAGACATCACCCAACTAATCACTACACAATTAAAGGGAAGCAAAATAGAAGAGACAACCCAAGGAATAATCAGATGCATCCGGTTCATTACTTTCAATATATGACAAGACAGATGCCACCATTTTCTTAAATAGAAACAAAACAATGAAATCAACAGCATCACACCAGTCAAGGAAAAACAGAAATGGCTGAAAACCCAAGCTCAGCATGTTCAAGATATAGCAGCAGAAATAGACACAAACCTAATTACAAATATAGTCAACGGGAACACATCCATCTTTGACATATACTCAAGGCACACTAATGGAGCCTAGGCACGTTAGTTTCTCCACAAGAGACAACAAGCCACAGGGGGTTTACTAACAAACTGGCTTTCTTAAAAGGTAAAAAGGGAAAACACATAGAGAAAATAAATCACAAAATCACTTTGTAATTTAAAGTAATATGTATCCTTATTACAACTAATAAAGTGGGCCTGTTATGGTGCAAAAATATATATATATATATATATATATATATATTTTTAACATATAATTATGTCAAAACAGCTTGTCTTTATTAAGATACTTGAAAAAATATTAAAATAATCCATAGACCTTCTTATGTAATGACTAACTTGTCTTTGTACATTAATAGTTGAAGGACTACACTACTTAAAAAATATGAGGAGTCCACTAAATTAGTTCAGACTAAACAAAACTAAGTCTTAACTAGATACTTTAAGTCAGATTTAGGGGATAATATTATGCTCTCCTAGTAGCTTGATATAGTACCTTTAAGTTAACCAGGATTATTGTCAACAGTTTGTTACTATTGATTATTCTAAAAAAATAATAAATTGCTAAAGTTGAACTAGAGAAGAAGAAAAAAAAAGAAAAATAATTCAAAACCCTTCAAAAGATTTTTTTTTATTTTGTAGCCTCTTTTTAAAAAGAGTTTTATCTAATTGAAATATTCTTCTTTGCTTTATTTGAACCTTGGAAGGAGTCTTCTTTGTTACTACCTGCAACATCGAATAAGTCTTCTTTTAAGCATACACTGGATTGGGATAATTCAAGAGAAACTAAAAGATTTCAGCTTCTATCTTAGGGAGTTTTTTTACCACTTGAGAAACTTAGAGAAGAGATGGAATTTCTTTATGTAGATTCACCTACTTTTTGATGTCATAACTATTTTCTGAAATTAAATATACTTAGTTGGAGAGGAACTTCTTCTAGAACTTTTTTTTCTACATTACCCATAATGTAATAAAAACACATGAGTATAACCAAAAATAGAAGCTTGTTTATTTTTTCTGAAACCAACGTGTTTTATATCAGCCAATCACCTTTGATAAGAATTTGTGCTACTCAAAATTTAGGGTCAAACTGAGGTAAGCAAAATTCTTCAAAAAACCATGAAAGCAATAGCTCTAAGAGACTTAACAGTGATCAGCTGGGGAAAAATAAGTCCTATTATCAAAAACTTCTATATACTTCTTACTTTAAAGGTGAAGAAAGACTTCATATACTTCACTATTGGTTTGTTTTTCTTTGAGAACTTTCTTGCCATTGGTATTAAAGGTGTTACTTGGTTTGTTCTTGATTACCAGAAGTCAAGTTTTTGGTTAAAAAGGATTGTAAACAAATAAGGGAGAATAGAAACAACTCTTTAAGTCATTCTTTAAGGTGTTTTAAGGAAAGTATTAAAGACTTTATTAGCAAAGAAGCAAAAAACTTCTTGTAAGTATCTTTTTAGTATATAGTCAGAGGATTAGTAGAAAGAGTTTTTTTTTTATAAATTATAAATAATATAAATTATAATATAATATATAAAAAAAAAATAAATGACCTGTGGATCAATAATGCAGTAGATGTACTCTCAGGTCACCATTCGCAAGTTATTGATTCAATTCCACCTAAGAACAGTTTTCGCAATATAGGTTATATTGTACAAGATGCATGCTCATCACCACATGTATCCTTGTACTCACAAATAACCTATAGATTTCTACCATTTGACTATGGTATAAAAACTCAAGTCATCCAAGCCTTTGCTGGTTTTAGCACCAAGGAAATTTTTGATAAACCTGGTACTTGGAATATATAATGATTCAAGACAAGCCAGGAAAAAATATCAATCAGTTCAAGCCTCCTAATGAATATGAGAAGAATATCCACCTTTTATCAAAACTACACTCTATAGAAGATAAAGGAGACTTCAGTTGTTTGTATCTATAAAAAATGTAATGGGTCATAACAATAATTAATGAAAGATCTTTATGATCATGAAACCAATGGCTACCAAAAAGGACAGTTATTGTGAAGGCTAGGGATTAGCATTAACATTACATTGAGAATCACAGGGGTGGACTAGAAATTTGGAAGAAATAATTCAATAAGTAACAATCAAGGGAAACCTCTATAGGCTAACTTGCAAGAGGAGTTAAAAATGAGGCAATGAAGATTATACACTACCCAATTACGTGACACCATTGAATCACCTGGATATCAAGAATATGATCAAGACTTGCACTATTTAAGTTTCAACTAGTCTGCAGAAGACCCAAACATGACAGGGATCATCTATAGTACCTATGATCATCAAGTAGTAAACAAGATCTCACCAAGGAATATAGAACACAAGCCCTTTGAAGATTAACAACAAGAAGTACATAGTGGATCTTTAGAACATTATAGTCCCAGACAGAGCAGGAAAACTGACAAAAATGGTATTACTATATAATAAAATTGATAGGTTTGTCTAGAATAGATAGTTTAATTAAGGTTATGAATCGCTTATATAATTTACTACTACTGAATACTCAATAAACTTCATCCTGTCAAGTTGAACTTTCAAAAAAAATAAAAATTCTTTTGTTATATTTTTTGATAACTTTTTCTACTGATCTTCTAACCATATACAAAAAAGATGTTTGCAAGAATTTTTTATACTTTTTGACTAATAAAGTTTTTTTACTTTTCTTAAATAAACTTGAAGCTTATCTTAAAGAGTTACAATTACCTTTTCTTACTTATTTACAAACTCCTTTGAACAAAAACTTGGATCTCTAATGACTTAAATAGACTTAAGCATATACTTTCTTTACTAAAGACATGAAAATTCTAAAAAATAAAAGAATTAATTTGTGAAGTATCATATTTTAAAGCTGAAAGTAATATAAAAATTAAATAGAGAAAGACTTATAATCTACCTATTCATATACCATCTCTTTTATTCTTGAAGTTTATAGTTTTTCTTAACTATACTTATATATTCTGATAATATCATTAGTAAAGAGAAACCATTGATACAAAATTCTTTACTTTTTTAAATAAAGAATAAATAAAATAAAGAAATTATATAACTATTAAAATAGGTACTAAATTTCCTAAGTAATAAAAAGTTGTTATTTATTTAAGTCAAAATCTTCAACTTTTTATTATCCTAGTCAAAAAAAATATTAAAGGAATTATTTTTTATTCTAGTAAGACAATAAAATGAAAAGTAGAAAATTATAAACTATTATTCTTCTCTAGGATTGAAAATGTATTTTTTCAAATGTTATATAATAATATTATAATTGATGAGAATCTTTATTACTCTATAATACTCTTTCTTATTGCAAAGCAAAAAGATTGTTTGAAAATTTGACTTTTTGAACAATAAAAGATACTCACCAGTAAAATTTTTTTAATTAGATATAGTTGCTAAAAAATATTAAAAGTTATACAGTATTATTTAAAGATCATATATGAACTTGAGTTTACTATAAATTATTTTATTCTATATAACTAAATATAAAATCAATACCAAAGAAAAAAAGTATCAAGCAAAATATTGGATTCAAATAGATAATAAATATCTCAAACAGTTACAAAAAAATAATCAAAATCACAAATAAATAAGTTTCTCAAATAATCAATAAGAAAATAATATTTCAAAAAAATTAATTTTAATAAAAGAAGTTTTCTAGTAGAGGTTCTTTGAAGAATATATAGCCCTTTTATTTTTATTTTTTTTTCTCTTTATTTATATATATTAAATATTTTCTTTTATTTTTTTTTTCCCTATTATAGTTTCTTGAAATCAGTTCCTTGAAGAAAAATAAATAATAATAACTTACTGGCAATTATAAATATATTAGAAGTGTATTTACTTAAACCTTATTACAGAGTGAAATATTGTTTTCAAAGTTATATTTAGAAGCTAAAACTTATTTGAGAATTGATAAGTGAATTTAGTCTAGTTATGATATAATTGGGCTAATCTTCAGTTTACGGGGTACGATAATCACCGTGATATCTAAGAGGGAAATGTGATTATCTCGAAAAATC